>JBBKCR010195314.1:0-13316 GCA_037577295.1 Ladigesia roloffi | reverse complement strand
TACACACATACACACACGCACACACACACACACACACACACACACACACACACACACACACACACACACACACACACGCACCATTTGACACATTGTCACCTTTTGAGAATCACCCACAGAAACTGAAGACAGCTAAAATTTTTTGCTTCACTTAATTTTATTTTAGTGTTAGCCTGAGTGGAGCTCCATTCTTAGCATTGCTGTCACCCTGGATGTTTGCTCTATAGCCGCTTTATTGTTAACTCCAGTGTTGGCTCCTGTGTCATTGTTAGTATTTGCTATGTTATCTCCAGTTTTAGCTCCAGTATTTGTTGTGTTAGCTCTAGTGTTATCTTCTGTGTTAGCCCAAGTCTTGGCTCTAGTATTTACAGCCTCATCCAAATTCCAAAATAAAGCACAGCCAATCATTAGATAAGACGCATATTTTCAGAGTGGCGGTACAGAGAGACAGATCTCACGGGTGTGAGCAATTTTGAGTGTCTGTGTGAAATGGAGCTGTGGAGTTTGTGGTGTTGACTCCAGGTCTTAATAGTACTAGTTGAATGCAGTGCAGGCACATAAGTGACCGAGAGAATATTCTAGCTCTGATAGCTGGTCTGTGTGTGTGTTTGTGTGTGTGTGTGTGTGTTTGTATGTGGGTGTTTGTGTGGGTGTTTGTGTGTGTGTTTGTGTGTATAGGGATATCCATTCCACCACAGGGAAGATAAAGCGTGCTGTCCTGCAGTTCACTCCGGCCAGCTGGACCTACGTTCACTGGTTTGACCCCAAATCGTCCTTCCAGAGAGTGACTGGAGTTTACCTCTTCATGATCATCTGGCAGGTGGGTCTTCGTTAGATGCCATTAGCAGGTTAAGGAGTCAAGTCCAGGAATTCTCAAAGAGCATTATTCTTCAATTAGGGATGTCCCACACATATATATCACTTATACGAAGCACACCACTTATACGAAGCGTTAAGTAAAGCTCACAGTATCAGAGTCTAAATGATGTTTTATTTTGAAAAATTACCAGATATCTTTAGCCTATGACTCACTCTTGATAGTCCCACAAAATAACAAAGTGGATGAAAGCGAATGTGTTTAGATTGTTTCGTTCCGGTTCGTGACGAAATAAAGGTTGGGCACCACTGATCTATGTATCAAAAATCACCCCCCACCCCAACCCCGGTCTGCAGTATATTTGTCAAGTATTGACCAGACCCCGGTGGTCAAAAGATTGGGGACCACTGATTAAAAACACACATCAAACGGATTACAGTAATTTGTTTACAATAAATCCTTGTTTCCTAATGTCTTAGTGTTCCCAAATATTAAAATGGCCACAAATAATAGTCACGTGAACACACCACAGCACAGTCTGTGAACAGAGTGAATTTCAGTCTCTTAAGTTAACCCATTCACCACTTAAAGCAGTAGTGAGGGCCTGGGGACGGGGTGTGGAAATGGTACCCCAGTGGTGCAACTGACCTGGGACTGGAATCATTAGCCCCCGTTTACATGGACACTTTTTTCCTATTTTAATCTAAATAAATATGGAAACCGATTAAAAATGTCCCATGTAAATGGCTCATGTATTCGGATTCACGTGAATATTTAATCCGATTAAAAGAGGTGGTTTAGACCTTTTGTTTAATCCGATCGGTCGTGGAAACTGCTCATGTAAACGGGCAAACTGATTATTAGAACGTTTTCCGTCTTCATGCGCATGCGCCAGAGCTCGTGGCCGGGAGCTACGGAGAGAGTAGGGCAGTAGAATTTAGCTAAGGCGCAGCAGAGAACGAAATAAAACTAGAAGCTGGTCGGTCGCTGACACTACAATTTTATTGGATACACGAAAATAACGACAATAGCGTGTAGAGAGTGCATGAGCGTACAATCAATACAGAAACCTCAGCACTCTCCAGAATCACCGTTAACCGTTAGCATGGCTTGCTCTAAAGTAGCCATACAGTAGCATTTCTCCAGTGTTAGAACCGAACTGTATAAACTGTCTTTCTGCAATTCGAAGGATCTGTCTTTTTATACTCTTTTCCTTTAAATAAATTATTTTTTCTCTGAATATACATATTTGGTTACTTCTCATCATTATCAGTGTTTTTAAACCTGGAGCTTTTTCAGCACCGCACAGAGCGAGGCGCTGTGTGAAACTCATCCTCACATTAAACAGCTTCTGAGACGCGAGGAAGAATAAACGAGGAGAAAGGAAACCTCAGAGTTTCAGACAGAATTTGTTTGTATACCAGAAAAGTAGCCTAGGTCTATGAGAGCGCTTCTCAAACAAATGTACGATCGGATTAAATGGCTTGAACATGTAAACGTGGAACAAATGAGGATCTCTTTAATTGACACCCATGTAAACAGTTGGTTTGGGTTATTTTAATCCGATTAAATTTAATCGGATTGAAAAAAAGTGTCCATGTAAACGCGGCTACTGTTTGCTGTAATAGCCCCCTGGCAGTCCAGAATGTATCTTTCACTCTTTCTTTCTCCCTCCCTTCCTGCCCTCAGCCTGGTCACCATAAAGGATAGAACCACTGTCACATACTACAGAGATGGAAGTAAGGAAATATACCCTTTCACTGGTGTTAAGGGGATTCTAATGCATAAAATCCAGAATCAAAGGTACAGCTTAAGCATGGGATGGGAAACAGCTTATTTGCATAAAAGGGACAGAGCCCTGAAATGGCTCCTTTTGAAAAGGGACTGAATCTGTAGGTAAGCTGGTGAGATCTCTTTGGGTGAGATCTGATTTTGTGCAAATAACTTCATGGAAATGTTTTGTATAGCTTAAAACCTATGAAATTTTGTTTTTAAAAAAGTGAGTTTTGCATAATATGTCCCCTATAACATTTAGATTTATGTTTAGGATTTAACATTTAGATTTAAGATTTAGCATTTACATTACAATTTCAATTTTAGATTTATGTTTAACATTTGTTCAACATTTTCACAGGCAGAAAATGTACCAAAAAGTAACACACTTGTGCTAAATCTCGCTAAATCTCTGAATTTTTCAAATGACACCCTATATAAATGGAGCTTAGTTGGATACATTATAGTAGCAGAATGGAATTCTCCTTGTGATGGTAATGTTGTTAGGGTGGTGAAATAATTTATATTCTATCATTTCATGTAGAAATGATCATATTAACCAGGACTGGTTTTTCGTGAAGGCACAATATATAACAGTCAATACTGTTCCCTGAAGTAGTCTATCATCATATAATTCTGTCTGTTATTCCTGATTAATTAACTATGCTGCTGTTCCTCATCATATGCTTCCTACAAGAGCTCTGGTTCTCACCTTGAGAAAGATTCAGGAGCATTCTACTGCAATAAGTGAACGGACTTTTGGTCTTCTCCAGAGCGACTTACAATCATTAGGTACAGGGACAACTGAAGGTTAAGTATCTTAGTCAAGGACACAATGGTAGAAAATGAAAGCTTTGAACCTGTGACTTTAAGGTCATTAGGTTCACAGGGAAGTTTTGTACCCACTAGGCTACTAACATTTTATTAGACAAAAGCATGTTATCTTGTACTAATCAGGGAATAAATGCCGGAAAATAGTTTCTCAAATTAAAATGCTTGTATCGAAATGCAAAACTATTATTAATCAGTTTTAAAGAGCAGCCATATTAGTAATGAGAGTAATTAGTGGTAAGGATTTTGGAGTCATGGTGTCAAGCCAAAATTTTGGAGGGCAATGTTTTCTGAAAGTACATATTGTTACTGTCTAAAAAGCAGCCTATATCTACAAAATGGTAACCTTATTGGTGAAGACAAACCTTTTTAAAGTGCAAGACAATGCATGAAAATGAAATAATAGTTGCATTACAGAAGGAGAGGAGAAGTTTGTCAAGACTCTAGTGAATAGCATGTTTCTATGTTTTACAGTAAATAAGGAAAATGTTGGTGGAGGGCCTGCTTTTTCCACATCAGCAGAGGAGTTGGCATCGAACAGCAATAGATGGAGGCATAAGACGAAGTGTGCAGCCTATATAGGCACATGACTGTGCTAAAAACAGCTGGCTCAAACATGAAAAGACGGTATTGCCATACATTCACCAGTCTTTCATCAATATGTGTGCAATGCTGAATTTTCAGTTTCTATTTGTAGAAATGGAAGCAAATCTGCTGAAACGAGAGTGAAAATCTGCTGTGTGATGGCCTCACTCACAACAGAGGAACAAATGTGAGATGCCCTTTAATTGTAAACCAATATGAATTAAGGATGAGGCTAAAAACATACAAATCACCATCTAATGTGGATCTAATTAGTGGAGAGAAGGTAAACTTAAGACATCTTTAGACATCATGTATTACATATATCCCATCAATTAAGATATGATGAAATATACCTGTACATTGATTTCCGATTCACATAACTGCCCTTATGCTCTCCCGTGGTGCCCTGATAGGGATGTGTGTGCAATCAAATTATCCTTGGAAATCATGTGGGAAATTGTATTCAGTTCAAGCCTCCCTGTGCCTGTGCATATAGGGGTTGAATATTTTCCAATAAAGTTTAAGATGAAATTACATATCCTGGTAGGAGCAGAATTGAAATGCTATGTAAACTGCCAAGGCAACATTCCTCAGGTTAAACCTAATCACCTTTCGTGGGTTACACCTCATGTGATGAAGTTACTCACAAACTTACAGTGATGCCTGTTTTTATTGTGTAAACCCTAAATTAGTGCTCGAATATGCTCCCCAATCATTTTAATTTAATTTAAACTCAGTTTAATATATTACCCTTAATTAAAATGTAAAGGTAAACATATATTACTACTGTACAGTCTACAATGGACTCCTGCAGTGATAGAAGGTAAATACTGAAGTTACCCTTGTATAAACTGTTAGTTCATGCACAGTCATTTTCTTTGGTATAAGCAGGTAAATACAGTAAAAAATAATTTAATTTTTAGCAATAAATATACAGAGTATCTACCCATCTGGTGAAGAAAAATCCAGACTGTTATGTACAGCATACTTAGCCACCCCAAAATAATTTTCTTTTTATTCTCACCATAATACAAAAACATATAAATATATAAACATGTAAATGCAGCTGAATTTACATTCAGTTTAGGTTACCCAAATATATTTTTCCTAATATTTTTGCACAAAAATGTATAAAAATTATATATTGCAATGAAAAAAGCAAATAAAATATAGAGGATACCTAAGGTTTCCACGAATTTGCTGGAGTTTTGGCCAACAATTATTAGTTAAGTTCAAAGAAAAAAAAAGACTGAATCAAAGACACTTTAATTTTAATGTTAAATTCAGCTTAAGACTTAAACCTTAATGCAAGTGTACACTGAGCTGCCATCTCCCACAATTAATTAATGCAAACAGGTTTCCTTAGGTATGCACTGCCTTTTGTTTGGAATTGGCAGGGTAAATAGTAAAAAAGTAATAAAATAATGAATTTATTTAGTAATAAAAATACAGGAAAATATAGGGGTAATCATCAATAATTTTTACAGTTTAATCATTCACTTTTCAACTGGTGTACCATATTCAGGTGCTTCAGGAGGAGTCGTATTGTAGTGACCCGCCAGTTAAAGCAACTGAGCTCAACAGACTCTTGTAATTCAATTTACAGCAATAAAAATAAAACTGGGCTATAAGAAGGACAAAACGAAAAACAAGAGAAACCCTCCAGAGGATCCACTGGGGAAATTCTGGACTGCAGCAGCCAATTAACAACAAGGAGAAACAAATAACTTTCTCAAAAAGGCTCCTGCCTCAGAGGACAGCAGTATTTAACCAACCTAAGCTGCTATTTCTCTATATTCTGTGGAGAGTACAAAAATATATACAGTTAAATGTAGATTTTAGATTATTTGCAGTTTCCTTGTTATTGTGGGAATTTCCATGTACAATTATTATTTAGGTTCTCAGAAATAATCAGCGACAGACTGATTCCAGGGGCGTAGCACACATGGGGAGTGGGGGGGATTCAACACCTCCACTTTTGCTAAAATGTGATCCTATCCCCCCCACTTTTGTCAGATGGTATTTTATTAAATTGATTATATTGTATTCATAATTTGGCATCCCCATCTCAGCATCCCCCTCACCTTTGGAAAGCCTGATTCGCCCCTGACTGATTCCATATTTCCTGATTACCGTAAATATGGGTGGTTACTAGGGATGAGCGAGTACAGCATTATCTGTATCTCTTAACCAGATGAATGATCTGTATCTGTACTCGGACTGGGCGGGGCTTATCCAGGAGGTGGGCGGGGTTTAACCAGGAAGTTGGTCAGATTGTCTTGAAATGTGCAGGGCTTTAACCGGTATGTTATTTTAAGCATGCAATTGATATGTGTTGATCAGAAATTAATATATTTATTGCTGATTAGAAATCTAATTACATGACAGCATCAGCATTGAGCTTCAGATCAGTGGTTTTGATTACGATAACAAACAAACTATATACAGAACATTGTTTTGCAACAATGAATACAACACATGCGGTTGCAATTATAAAGTAAATTGTAATGAACAAGAGTTATCATCTGAATATAACTTTCTTTTTTTAACTAAATGTTTTTTTTTGATCATTGAGATTTTTTTGGTTCTTTTTTATTTATTTTTATTTCCAAACCAGGAATGTGTGAGTGTGTGTGTTTGTGTGTGAAGCTTAATTTGTAGTATTATTTATACCACAACTACCTTTTTTAATAAAATACAGCATGAAAGTGTCACTCAGTGCGTGAAGTAAAAAAAATCCTGAGATGACCGGCAGGGAGAGGAAGAGAGAAAGAAGGATAGGGAGAGAGAGGAAGAGAGAGAGAAAGAGAGAGAGAGAGAGAGAGAGAGGGAGAGAGAGCTCCCCTAGAATTGCTCCTGGCCCCCCTTATGGCCCCCCTTCTCTGAACAGCCAAATATTTAAATGTATGGATTTTTTTTATCTCAACATGCGCTGGCTCGAAAATCGAAACGAATGCTACGTGTGTTCTACATGGACTATATATACTACACAGCTACCCAATGAGTTTTTTTATTAAATCCGAGCACAGATATTGACTCATATTACTCGTATCATACTCGTACTTGTCAAAAGTGCTTTATCTGTACCGGATACTCGTTACAGCCGAGTACACGGCTCATCCCTAGTGGTTAACTGTACTTAAATCAATGTCCACATACCACTATATGCTAGGTGCACCCAAACAACATCTGTCAAAGAAAAGTTAGAATTTAAGGCATCATTCACAGTGTGAAGTCTTAATATTTGCTCTGTAGGGCAGTAAAGTGCCAATTTAGCATTCTCTTAGAACTAAAGAAGTTGAATTAAAAATAGTTATAAATGGTTAAGGTTTGTGTAAACAAAGCCAGACTTGAGGTACAGCAAAATTATTGGCACAGACCTAGTAACAAAGTAACACAATGTACAATACTGGACATTAGATTTGAGTTTAAGCTGATTAGTACTGAGTATCAGAGTGTATTTTGTAATGGCATTCGTGGCCTAAGTTATAGTTAACATATAAGATAGCTGCTGCAGCTGCTGCTTCATATACAAGTATTCTGGTCAAGTTAACCAGGTGGAAACCCTGTCTGGTCACCCACATAAAATCTTAATGTCTGGAGATGGTTACTCACATTGTCAGGTTTAACATGGTGGGGACCCCGTCTGGTCACTTATACAGTGTTAAATACTGAACATTAGATTAAAGTTTAAACTCTTTAGTACTGATTGACAGTATGTATTATATTATGATTCCCTTGGCCTATGTTGTAATTTAAATGTAAGATGGTTGTTTTCTCCTTATACAAGTCTTAAGTTCTGGAGGTGGTTACCCACATTGTCAGGTTTAACGTGTAAGGGCCACTTATACAGTGTCTGGCCACTTATACAGTGAAATATATTGTGTCTGGCCACTTATACAGTGAAAAATATTCGATGTTATATTAGAATCTAAGCTATTTTTGCTGAGTGACGGTGTGTATAAGGTCATTCAATACATGGTGTATACTGTAGTGTACATTTTTAATTGTTGTTTTCTTCTTAGAGTAGACTTGAGGTCTTGACGTGCTTACCCACATTGTCAGGTTTAACATGACGGGGACCCTGCCTGGTCAATTATACTATCTAAAATAGTGGACATTATGACTAATTTACCATTTCCCCTTATATTTTGTGTGGATAAATGTGTGACCTTTAGTTTTAAATAAATTATGTACATTTACTATAAACCTCATTATTTTCATAGAAAAATATAAACAATATAATTATTGTTATAGTAATATAAAATGTTATACTTCTCTGAGAAAATTTGAAGGTGAAAATGACTTTAATTTATAGAAAAATAAATTAATACAATAAATTAAGAATAAATAAGTCCATGAATAAATAAGCAATAAACAGACATCACAAATATTAAAATGCCATATAAATATTAACGTTGTGAGCTTTGAATAGACTTTGAGTATTTAGTTTGGGTACAATTATGTACTTCCAACAAAAACATTTTCAGTGTAATCTGGTGGCCAGCCTCCATGTTTGTACAGGTTTTTCCCTGTGGAAGAAACATACAACCATATAAAACATGTAACAATTAGAGTCAAATCTAATCTAATATCTTGCAATATGAGTTACAGTTTGAAATATGTTTGGTAACATATACTACCACACAACCAAAAATGCTTGTTTTTCCAATTATACTGCTTTATAGAAATGTCTTCATGTTATTTCTGCCAAAGCCTTATTTATCTGTGAATGTTTCAATAATATAAACTGGTGAAGATTAAAATTCTTCATTCGGGAATATCATGGTCACTCACTTTTGAGTAGGAATGCAGCAGCCGAGGCAGTCTCCATTCTTTCTCCTGTAGTCCGAGATCCTTTGCTGTATATCTTTTTAGAACTTGCCCTGCTGTGCACAATATCTCATCCTAGAATAGGCACAAAACACATCGTCATGTGTTTATTTGTTTTTTATTATTGCATTGGACATTCCTTTTAAAAAGACTCTGGAATATCAGTGGAACTTACAGAGCATTTTCTGTCATGGAATATATTGTTGACCCATTCATTAGGAATCTGAGAAAATAAAAGTAGAGAACTTGTCAGATTGATTTTACTGCACTTTATTATGAAGCTATTTCATCATTGAACAGGGAACTGAACAAAACAGGGATGAACAGAGTAAGGATCATAATGCCAATCTAATTTTTTTTTACCAGTTCTAGTTTTAAAATATTAATAGAATCTGATTAATCTTACCTTCATTAATATTACATCCACATCACTCATGATTTCTCTTAAAGAGTTTTTCCTCCCTTCATTATTTCTTTCTCGAGATACTCTGGCTGTCAAACGCTGTAACTCATTTGATTTTTTTCCTGCTAAACTACCACCCAGAATTTCATGTCTGCCTGATGTTGAAGGAGCAGCAGGTGCAGCAGCAACCGCCCCGATGATCAGAAGGAAAAACAGAAAGGTCTTCATGGTTTGGACGGCCTCAGTCAGCTGGTAGTGGTGAGGGATCTCTAGTGCAGTGTCTCTGGTCTGAGTCTGTCATTTTATAGTCTTCACAGAGGATGTGACGATTTTCTGCCTGGGCCTCCCTACAGATCTTGATAGAGATGGTATCAGTGAAACGTCAGAAACACCTTCTCTGATACTCACCTCTAACCAAATTCTGTTTCTGTTCCAGTTCCTGGTAATGAAACTGATGATGAAATAATAATACTTATTCATTTAGGAAAAAAAGCAAACAAACTGACATATGCCAGCTGTAATTTTAAAGGTCCTTTTACTCTACTATCGCTTTTAATGAGAGCACTGTTGAATATTTGTATTAATGCATCTTTTCATTGCTGTGGGTAAAATGAGATCTTGATCTGTCTAAAATGGAAAAAAAGCTGCATGTCTCAGTTTTGAGCAATGTCATAAAAAAACCTTTATTTCTCTGACTAATAATTTTGTAAATGAAATATGTGGAGTGTGAAGAACCTTTAATGGTTATAGAGAGTCTTCCCTTCATATAAAGACTTCTTACCAATTTAAGTGTTTTTTCATGAACCTACATGTTCTTTAGTCATTAAGGTTCTTCACATTTACGTTTCTCAATGTTTGTTTTAGCACCTTTAAATTTTAAGAATGTTGTGTTAAGAGCAGTGTTGGGCATGTTACTAGTAATTTGTTACATTACAATAGTACTGTTTTTAAAATCTAAGGCACTGATACTAAAATCTAAGGCACTTACAGTTATATTGCATTACTTTTTGGTTAAAATATCAGGAAATATATGTAAATTTGGTATCTGACTGAGTGGCTAATGATTAAAAACAGTACTATGGAACGTTAGATTAGTTACGTGTTCACTCATCTCTAGGGAGACCAGATTTGGGATTGTGAGAAAGAGGACATCTTAGCACAGATTTTCTTTACCAGCTCAGCAGTGGTCGAGGGAAGGTGATATGTTTTATGCGCATCTCTGCCACATCAGGCCGACGGCGTTGCACAGGTGATGAGAGAATGTTTAGGCAGCTCAAAATCCCAGACAATTAAAACATTTCAGCTGGACGCCGGTCTCGAAAAGAGGACATGTCTGGGAAGAGATAATATCTGGTTACCCCACTCCTCTCTCTGCTCTGTATGACCTCAAGCAGTGCGCTAATATTTCTCCTCTGCTAATCTTGCGGTGATTTTGGCGAATATGTTAAAAACGTATTGTAACATGCGTACTGACATTTTTACAGAGTAAAATATTACCTATTTTTGTCTGTAATGTCTTACATTACAGCATTACAGCAAAAATGAATGCATTACAGTAATTTGTTACTTTTGTAAGTTGTTACTCCCAACACTGGTTAAGAGTAATATATATAGCATGCGTACGTTTTCTCACAGGACCACTTACACCCAGATTGAGTTTTGGTTGATTAGTTTTCTCTTCCAAGCACGTTATGTTTCCAATTATGTGGCAGTTTGAAAAGACGTGTTTGAACTTGTGACTCAGTGGAAGCTTGTGTTCATTTTCAGCCCCAGCGTTTGAGGTTAAATAGAAAGTGTCCAGAGGTGTAAAAAAAATTAAACATGAAATGTGACCAGAAAACTGAGAAATAAAACACATATTTAACTATTTTACATTTAGCCTTAATATTTGGAAAATAATTTAGAACAATTCTCATTTAATTAAAGTATACCTATAGTGAGATAGGGCCCAAATTCCCTAGTGATCCACCACCTTGTGAAAGCCTCCACTATAATAAGGCAAAAGGGTGTTGACATTCAAATCATGGAAGGAATGCACAAAAATAGTTACTCAAGTTAAAATACCCATTTCAGAAAAGGGCACATGGAAAATGTAAACATCTTAGCCTGAAATATGAGGAAGACCAAACATTACAATAAGTGAAAAATTGAGAAAAGAGGGAAAACCTTACACACATTTTGCTCCAAAATGCTTTGTAATCAGATGTCATATTTTCTTTCATTTTCATTGACTTAAGTACCAGAGGTAAGCAGCCCTACAAGCAGTTTGTGTTAAAATATTATGAACTGGAGACAACCACAGCAGTTACATGCACATTTTTACTACAGTTTAGCCATTTTTCAGCATAAATCTTCTGTCTTGGCTTCAGCCACCCTTTTGCAGGGTGATGCATACTACAAATGTCTAGTACAGCTGTCACCAGTTTCATCCACAAAGGGTTGGTGTGACTGCAGGTTATAATTAAGTTAAAGCTCACCTGGTACCGAAATATCGATTCAAGGTTAATATATTGTCATCAGCAGCTGGATACAAAATGAGATGAGACAACATTTCTCCATCGACTGTGGTGCAACATACAGCACCATACTAAATTAAACACCCAACAGAGTGCAAGTTACAATAGAGTACAAGAGACAAACATTAAATAGACAGCAAGTGTGAACATTACATAAACCTTCTGGAGTGATGAGTATTGCACTATGGATATGATTACTGCACAGGGGGAATTTACCGCATTGAGGAGAGCACCAGGGGCGACAGAATAAATAAACAATGAATCAGAGTAATATCAATGTAGGTGGGATGTGACATTGAGTTTACTAGAATGAAAATATTGCACTATATATACATATTATTGCAGATGCTTATATGTTGCACTGGAATAATTTTCTCATTATTATTGTACAGGACAGTTTGCAGCATAGAAAACCACAATGAGCTAGTGTAGAATTATAAAAATAACTGGACATTAGTGTGCGTGTACTGGCAGTAAACAGGGCTAAAGTGAAGTGCAGGTGCGAACTGAGATTCCAAAGTGTAGTATGATAGTAAAACAACTTGATTTTCAAATAGCATAAATAGTATATTGTGGGGTAGTTTACTGAAATATTCATCCCAAAGGTGTTGAATGCGGTTGAGATCAGGGCTCTGAGCAGGCCAGTCATGTTCTTCCACACCGAACTTATCCAGCCACGTCTTAATGAAGCTTGCTATGTGCACAAGGACTCTGTGATATAATCTCTGGTCCTGAGGTAAGCCCAGCTGACATTGTCTGTCTATGGGAGGTGATAAATCAACAGGCAGTAGAGATAGTAAATCTGAAGTAGAAGGTGGGAATCTCAATGCAGAGATTTTAACCCTTTGTGTTGAGCTCAGTGCTGTGCAGACAGCTTACAATGATCTTTCTGCTGTACACTCAACCTCCCCAAACCAAAAAAGTTCTTGCCAAAAATGAGCGGGCAGTCCAAGAGCTTCCTGAAACCCTTTAAACTGTAAAGTTATTATCCAAATGGCTTGGACCTTTGGCCAGACCGACACGTCACCATACTCTGACCTCCTCACTGTAGACCCAAGCTCCTGGTGCTCCAGATTTATCCTCCACTGTCTCCACTGCATCTCACTGACCTCCACCAGCCTCAGAGGACCACTCCTCCAGGCCAGGGTACCCATGCATCTATGATGCACCTTCCTGATGGCAGGGAGAATAGGGCGAGGAACTCACCTGGTCCATTGACTGCTACATATTGCCCTACTCAGACCATTTCTTGGCTATTCCTTCAGGTATGTCTATTTCTGGGCCACCAACAGATCATGGCCTCCACGTTCATTGACTCTGGTGCTATTTTATCCAGATCTAGCCAAACCCTTTGATGTTGAGGTGGATGCCTCCGACATGGGCGTAGAGTCATTCCTCTCACAGTGTGGTCCAGACCAGAATCTGCACCCCTACGACTTCTCTAGAATATTCAATCCCGCACAGCAGCAATATGGATTAGGGGTGTCACGGCTCATTGCCGCAGGTAAGGAGAAGGGGGAGACGCTTCAGCAGTTATAAAGTATATTTTAATGAAAAC
>JBBKCR010195289.1:0-13318 GCA_037577295.1 Ladigesia roloffi | reverse complement strand
TTCAGCCTTACACACCCAGTACACAGTAAAACGAGAAAAGGACCATAGACCTCCAGGAACATGAACAGATCAGAATAGAAAACCACAAGACCACGAATGCAGACAGAACCAAAATGTGCAAGAGAAACACAAGAGCACCTAAACAACTGGACGAGACAAGACCACATTTAATGCATTTAACAATAGCTACAGCCTGGATAAATGCAGGTACCGTGTACTTGCAGCAGAGCTTTGTGTGCAAAAATACATAGGAGAGCTGACATGCACAACTAAGTTTATTTGCATAGCACAATTCATACTTAAGGCAATTCAAAGTGAATTACAGAGTTAAAACAAGTTGAAGTTAGTAATGGGGACGAGACCACCTATGCCGAGACCGAGTCAAGACAGAGTCTTTGAAGGGTCAAGACCAAGTCGAGACAGAGACCATTGTCTTGACTCGGTCTCGACTGCATTAAAAAAAAACAGAGTCTTTGAGGAAGCAAGACGGAGTCAAGACCGAGTCGAGACCAAGACCATTAAAAAATTTAGTTTTCATTGCCAAGATTTAATATCACCCCAGTTAATAATGAACAGTTAGGCCTAAAAACTAAGCTAGACTAAGAATTGTTTACAGCAGCAGTTCTGTACATTATTACGGGAGGTGGGTCTACTGAACCTCTTCATGTGACTTTTTACTATAATATGATTTGAATCACAGTTGGGGCCTTTAGAGCAAATTCAAATTGGCTAGTGGTATGTGTAGATTAGTAGGCTACTTCATAATATTCCAATATTTCAAAAATGTAATAATTTTGAGAATACAGAAGAGCATAATATTCAATATCCTTTAAAACTTTATTTCTTCTTGAGTAAGTAATGATCACAACTACAATCTAGTAGTGTGCACAGGGTAATTTTCAAATAATGCCAGTCAACATTCCATGCTTCCATGCTTTAAAAAAATATATATATTATTATTATTATTGAATTTATTTGTAAAAATGGATAATTGTTGGAGGTTTTTTGTTAACTTGAATATATAAAAAAGAAACTGGTCTCGAGAACTCGCTCCTCCTTCTCCTGTTGTCTGAGACTGAGTCAAGACAGAGTCTTTGAAGGGTCAAGACCGGGACGAGACAGAGAAAGCAGAAAATGGTCTCGAGACAGAGTACTACAACATTAGTTAAAGTACAGGGTACAATTAAACAGTTAAGGTTCAAATTTAAGAAAATAAAAAACAGAGTAGTGCAAATAAGAGAAGCCCTTTCAGTTGTAAAAATAAAAACAGAGTAGTGAAGATAAGAGAGACACTTTCAGTTGTCATACGCACAGCTAAAAAAAAACAGTTTTCAGCCTGGACTTAAACATTGTAAGAGAAGTCCAGTCTAACATCTTCAGGGAGATTATTCCAGACTGTAGTTCCATAAAACTTAAACGCTGCTTCACTGTGTTTAGTCCTGACATTGGGCACCAGCAGAAGGCCTCTGCCTGATGTTCTCAGGGTCTGATGTGGTTCATATGGGACCAGCATGTCAGAGAGGTACTTTGGTGCTAAGCCATGGAGAGACTTATACCCAAGCAGAGCTGTTTTAAAGTCTATTCTCTGAGTGACAGGAAGCCAGTTAAGGGACCTGAGGACAGGACTAATATGGTCTTACTTCCTGGTTTTAGTCAGGACTCGAGCAGCAGCATTCTGGATGTACTGCAGCTGTCTTACAGCTAGTTTGGTGAGACCAGTGCGCAGGCCATTACAGTAGTCTAACCCCCTGGAGATAAAGGCGTGAATAAGCCTCTCTTAGTCTGGTTTAGACAGTGAACCTTTGATTTTTTTATGTTTTTGAGATGGTAAAATGCAGCTGATATTATAGATTTAATGTGACTGTTAAAATCCAGAGTCCATGATTACTGCTAGATTTCTGACCTGAATTTTTGGTTTTCAAGAAAAAGACTCAAGGTGATTTTGACACTTTGTCTTTGTTTGTGTCTGCCAAAGAAGATTACTTCAGACTTATCTGTGTTTAACTGGAGAAAGTTGTTTTGCTTCCACGCAGTGATCTGTTTAATGCAGTGAGAGAGTAAATCCGCTGGCCCATAATCACCCGATGTGAGTGAAATATAGACCTGAGTGTCATCTGTGTAGCTGTGATAGGATACATTATTGCTGCTTATTAGCTGGTCTAAGGGGAGCATGTAAAGACTGAATAGAAGAGGCCCTAAAATTGACCCTTGGGGGACACCACAGGTCAAGGCCACTTCATCTGAGACACAATTACCAATTTCAACAAAATATTTCCTGTTCTTATGATAGGACTTAAACCATTTGAGGGCAGTACCAGAGATTCCTAGCCAGTCCTCTAATCTCTGTATCAGGATCGTATGGTCAACTGTATCAAAAGCAGCACTCAGATCTAGCAGGACTAAAACAGAGACTTTGCCAGCGTCAGTATTGAGACGGATATCATTTATCACCTTGAAAAGAGCAGTCTCTGTGCTGTGGTGGGGCTTAAAGCCTGACTGGAAATTATCAAAACAATTGTTTATCAAGAGTTGTTGATACACCACTTTTTCAAGGACTTTGCCCAAAAACGGCAGATTCGATACGGGCCGATAGTTGTTTAGTACTGTGGCATCAAGACTGCTCTTTTTTAGAAGAGACTTAATGACTGCAGTTTTCAGCTGGAAAAGTTGGAAAAGTTCCTGACTGGAGTGACATGTTAACTAAATGTAAAATTTGGGGTAACAAACTGTTTAGTACTGATTTAAGAAATCTAGTAGGTTAAAAAAATCAAGGCTGCGTGTGGATAAACTCAGACTGGATATGTTGCACTGTAATCTGACATTTAGGACTGCCAGTTTTAAATTTGTTTTCTGGAGTGGAACATAAGGTCTTACATGGAATTTTGATCAAATTTCTTTGATTAAATAGTTTAACTCTTTCTCTCTTACCCAGTCTATAGCCTGTAGTTATTGACATAGCACTAGTGTGGAGCACTCTCTCCCCGGGCCTCCACTGTTGTTTTGGTGAGGGTCCAGGTGGAGAAGATGCCCGCTGTTTTGGTGGGGGTCCAGCTAGAGAAGTGTTTTAGCAGCAATAAATATGAAGTGTTTTGAATATCTGCTACCTTGATATTATGTTTAAATTATTACATAATTTCCTCTATTAATAAATAAACTGAAAATTGGTTGACCTAACACCTTCAAGTACAAAGAAACATACCAGAATGAGTCCTGGTAAATGATGGTATGCTCTAAAAATGAGTAGGGCTGTCATAAATGTTACATTTTATAAATTCTTTTTTTCAGTAAAGTACTTTAGGATATTTTAAACACTCTACATAGTTATAATTAAGTAAAAAAACAAAAAAAGAAATACACATGATGGTGATTAGGTTAAAAAGATTTGTGCGTCTGTGTGTGCGCATCTGTGTATTTGTTTATATAACGTACTGTCTCTGACTGGCACAAGGGACAGACGGTTCCTCCCAGATAAGGTTTTAGAAACTAAAGATTATTCTAGACTTGTGATGTAATAATATTCAGTAAAGTATAAAATATTTTAAAAAATGCCTATTTTTCAAACCTGAACACATTCTGGAAGAACCAAAATGACTTTAAGATGATATAATATTGAATTTTTTAAAAAAAATCACATTGATAATTAATTTGTTGTAATATCCAAGATTTCAGTGGTGGTGATGATAACCAGTGGTTTATTTAATTGTGAACACTAATAGACACTTTATTTACTTTATTTAACCTCTGGTGTCAGATAATCTATTTGTTGCTATTTAATTTTTATAATTAATATGGGTGCAGCTTACAAAAGGATTAAATGTCTGTTTCTAGTCACCACGGCTGTAAACCAACTGTAAATCATATTGTGTAAAATTTTCTGTAAATCACATAATTCCACTCGGAACTACTTTTATATCGTATCTATTTAAAATGGAGAGAAATCAACAGAATTTTCCCTAAAGTGCATTTTTATTTCTGTGTGGTCATGTGTTTCTAATTGAAACACAGTGTCAGGGAGGGTCTCGAAGTAGCTGAGCATTTTCATGGGACGTGAAGCATGAAAAATTTGATGCATCCCAAACATCTACATTTTAATAGACAAGATTTAAAAATGCTAGATGATAATACGCAAGCAGCTGTGTTTCCTGGGGACTGGTGTTTTAGTAGTTTTTCTCCTTCCTCTCCTCTAATGAACTGAGATCCCGATTTGGGGACCACAAATTTTCTAGCACTGATAAATCTGTGTGTTAAAAAATGGGTATGTACTGAAAAGACCACCATAAACAGTTTCCCTTGAAGTGCATGGCCAAAACTATGCAGACATGTTTCCTTCTTAAGTGTAAGTGGTTCAGACACAGACATATTAAGCAGATGCATAACATTAAGCAAAATTAAGTATATCACCATGCAGTTTTCCTAAACAAACATAGGCAGTAGAAGGTATTGTACCAAAGTCCTCAGTAACAGTCAGCTCATGAAATTTCTGGCCTGTTTGATCTACATTAGCCAACTGTCATTGGTACTGTTGTGAAATAGAAGCGTCTAGGCGCAACAACAGCTCAGCCACAAAGTGGTAGACCACACAAACACATACAGCAAGGCGACCGAATACTGAATCATGTACTGAACAAAAATGGCCTACTCATCCTACATCAGCACAAGAGGGGTGGAAGTAGCTTGTTGTACTTTTAGTCTGTTTCTTACTGTATTGCCTTTATTGTATCTGCGGCTATATATTTTGTTTACACAGTCTTAGTTGTAAGTTGTACATTTCACTGCACATTGTACTTGTATTACTGGTATATGTGACAAATAAAATATCGTGATCTTGATCTCTAGTGAGCAAGTGTGCTTGAGCAAGACACTTAAATTTCAGTGTCTCCAGTGGGACTGTCCCTGTAACTGATGATTGTAATTCACCCTGAATAAGAGCAGCACCTAAATGCCAGTTTACCTGTTCGTCGGTTACTTCATAAAAATAATTTTTATTGCAATGACTGTGTGCAATGACAAGCATCGGCTGGAGAGGTGTAATGTCCAGTGCTGCTGGACTGATGAAATTTGTTCCCTTTAGAGGTGAATCGTGCTTTACTGATCTTTGTTTGATGGATGCCAGGATAGTAGCACCTACAAATATGTATGCTGAGGAGAGATGAAGGCATTTGGGCCTTAAGTGAAGTCGCTGTGCTGTAATACCCACATTTTAGAGGATTACACACCTCCAATCTTGTGGCAAATGGTTAAGGAAGTCCGATTCTTGTTCAAGCCAGAATATGACCGAGTGCACTGTCCAAATTAGGTTTGCACGTAGATCTGTCTGGCAATATCAGAACAAAAAGATCTGTCTCGCAACTTTTTCCATTACAAAAACAATACAAAATAAATTGAAAAATTCCCCAGTTTTGTTGTTGGATAATATCAAGGTTGTAATGTATGAGAGAAGCCTATATTTTTTATCCCATGACATGCATGCACTTTTTGTGCTAGGCATGTAAAACCATTTTACCATTTAATTTGGAATGGAATATACCCAAGAAATTCCCAAGTAGCTAGCTAGATTATATTACATTACATTCATTTGACAGATGAATTTCTCCAAAGTGAGGGCCCATTCCAGTTTCAAGGAGCAGTTGTCCACGATTTAATTAATTTTGTATGGTTTTGTTGTCCCAAACAGACCAAAAAATGCTTAATTTTTTTTGCAAATATACTTAAGCAGTCTGTATTATACCTGCACTCCTAAGTAACGCCTATGTGTTAGAAACAATGGTGTATTTTTAGAATGGATGCGAGGATGTTGAGAATGTTGCTAAAGGTTGAGATGTAATTCTTCATTTAACAGGATTGTTTAGCTCTAACTTATTACTATAATTTCCCGAATGTTGTTTTAGAAACATGATTCTATATGCTTGGCCTGCTCATGTTGCTGAATGAGACTCTAGTTGTAACTTTTCAGGCCCTGCTGTTTATTCTGACGCGCACTTAGGTGACCGACAAACAATAATGTCTTGAGTTACAGCTTGTGATCATGAGCTTTTCTCATAATGATTTTCAGGTAAGACTCTGAGGATACGAGACGAAGCTGCTCCCCACATAGACGTGCTAATTTTTAACCTGTCACACAGCAGTGAGAAGTGAAGTGGAGCATTTGACTCTTTAATGGTAACCAGTGTTACACAGTTTGCCTAAAGCGTAAAGCCTGGTAAACAGTTTGATACTTCAGTTTTCCATAGTCCCAGTAAAATGTTTATGTATGATTTGATTGATTTATACAATACAGACAATGGATACATATCAACCTGCATTGTTATGAGCAAAGAATGTGGGAAGCATTGTTGAAAGAATGCTAAAGAAATTGCTTTTAAGATAAGATAAACCTTTATTAGTCTTTGCTGTAATTTTGAATCATTTTTAGAATATCATTTATTTAGTATTGAGAATAATACTGCATTGACACTGAAGTGAAAGTATTTGGAACAACTAAAAAAATCTACATTATCAACCCAAGAAAATAACTGGGTCATTGGGTCAACTCAGCAAATGGTCCTTGCTCCACTTTTTCAGAATTCAACCATTTTGTGACATAAAAATAAAGAAAAATCTGAAATTTCTCTGGTCTTCCTTATGTAGTTCCAGTGAGTTTAAAATGAATTGGCTTGACTTTTATTGCTTCTGCTTCTTTGTTCAGATGATTTGTTTCTCTGTTTTGTTTCTTTCTATCTGTAACTTCTATAACTGAGTAATATTATTCTTCAGTCAGAAAAGTAACAATCAGAACACAAAGTAACAAAGAAGCCAAATAAAGCCAAATAAATAGTAAATGAATAAAGAACAATTAAGATATATGAAGGATGTTATTATTACAGATATACCAAATTATTATTTTTTGTTATACATCCAATCTCAAATTTCAGAGTCAGAGTTTGTGTTTTTCTCAGGCATCCATTTAGAAGCACATTATCTAACACAAAGAAAGCTACTGTGTGATGACCGTCATGGATTACTCTGCAGGATAAATGAATTTCCGAAAGCTAAAAGCTTGACATTTAAAACTCAATAAAACTCTTACGACCAAAAACACAATTCTGTTTTTATATGCTGTGAAGGAAACCCAGACCTTTCAGTTGACACAAGGAAAGTGACAATATTTTGCTATGCCTTGAGATTTTGGGCCTGTAGCTGATAGAGAAATTCCTGATGTTTGGTGCAAGAATGGACACTTGTTAGATTAGAGAGGGCAAGTTGCGTTTATTTATAAAGCACATTATCATGCAATGGTCATTCAGTGTGCTTTGTGAAAAGTGAAAGTTACCAGTTTGTGGGGATGATAACTTACTCAAAGGAACATGAGAGGTGCTTAGTTGTCTTAGGAATTGAATAAAATAATAGTAGAAATGAAAGAATACATAGCAAATCGATAAAAGAAGACTAAAATGACTCAATGTAAAAGGGGAGGGTTGTTAGGTTTTTCATAGGATTATTTTCTTAGTTGGTTTAGATGTGACACTGATGGGCAGTTTGTTCCAGCAGCAAGCAGCATAGTGACTGGACACATTTCACCATGTTTAGTTTTGGCTCTTTTCATTAATGATTGGCTCCTGTAGATCTAAGAAACCTTTCAGGAATGAAGTAAATCTACACTGTTCGCAGTTCAGAAGTGCAGATTTTTTCTTATAAAAAAAAAACTAATTCTTTGTGGAAACCCCATATATCCTCTGCATATAATTTATAAAAAATACATAATTTACAAACATTTTAGTGCTAATTGATTTACAGAAATAATTTACAAATTTTGTAAATATTATCGTCACAGGAGACAGCAGTTCAGTGTAAACTGTGCAGTTTGGATAATGGTTTACCTTTACATGTTTTAAGGATAATGTATTAAGTTGAGTTTAAAATTTAATTTGTGGTTTACACTGTAAAAATAGACGTTATTAGGCTTTTTTTTTACCACATCACCAACCTGCAGTTTTTCTACAGGGGCACTTGGACCATAATTCCCGCAAATATATATCTATACATTTTAAACATATCAGAGTATTTAGGGCTTAAATAATTAAGTGACATAAGAGAGATGTGTGCATTCCTCAAGCCGAATAAATACAAATTTTAATTTTAACATTTTTCTCACATGTGTTGCCATTGCAAATATATAGGCATCTAAAACATGGCTGACCAATCATTTCTGCATACATAGAAAAATTGTACCCGATATGCTCCTAATCTGTATGAGCTAGGCCAGAGAAATTTCGATTGTGAGATTGTGACGATACCAAACATTTGTTTACTTCAGCCAGAGAGACCCACTTAATTATGAGAACAGACTGTTTCTGAACTGGTTGAGGATGAGTAGCTGTGCTCTTAATGCTAAGTAAACATAAACAGAGTGAATGTGTGTGGGCATATGTGCAAGGACAAAAAGATCCATTGACTCCACACTCATACACACACCCACACACATACCTGTCATTTACTCCATGTGAGTAATCAGACACCAATGTGATGTCACTTCCTGCTAGCTGTGGGTGCCACCTAGCTCAGCTCATCTTTCAGACAGCTCTCGGATTACCTCTTCCATCAGGAGAGTATTGGATTATGGGAAGTGAAGGTGTGACGTTCCTTCTTTGGGACTCCTGCAGTATGCACTGAAATGTAAGTTATTGGACTTGTCTGTTCCTTAACAGCCCCTCCCTCCAAAAAAAAAAAAACCCTTCTGGTGAACTTTAGTCCTGAAAACTCTGCTGTGGGGGAATGACAGGCATCCGAGAGTGCTGGCATACCTCAGCTCAGCCTGAGTACCTTATTTACGAAGTCAGAGGGAGGGACCTAGCTACCGACCGAGAAAGACAAGCAACAGCAAAACGCAGTCAAAGCAGGACGGGGAGGAAAGGGAGGGAGAGAGAGAGAGAGAACGATAAAGAGATAGAGAAGGAAACACAGGAGAGCAAGCCAAACGGGCTCCAGTTACACTTTAGTTAGGTCTCTGGTACTGGGCAGGAGAAGAAAAGAGAGAGAAGAGAAAAGAAGAAAAGAAAGGAGACCAGAATAGAACAGAAGAGAGGAGCTTAAAGCTGTGGCGTTACACTTCGCCCTCCCTGCTGCGGGCCTCGTGACAGGGGGCGTCCGGGGCAGGCAGGACTGGAGGGCGTTGAAATAAGAGCATGGGCCAGGGAGCAAGTACTGAGTCCCATGTACAACATTCCACCCCAAATACAGGTGAGACTCAGAAAAAACACACGCACACACATTTGGCAGCCCTGCTGAAGAGTGTGTGTGTGTGTGTGTGTGTGTGTGTGTGTGTGTGTGCATTTGTGTGTGTAGTGTTCTAGTTTTTGTTTGAGAGAACTTGTAAAGTGTCCCCCAGGAAAGTTAGTTGGTGTGAGTGGATGTTTTTTGTTGGTTTGGTTAATATTTAGTGGTTTTGTTGATTTAACTTTGATGGCTGAAATGTGGGGGGAAAGGGTCAGAAGGGTAAAGCAACCTATACTGCACGCTCTGGCAGACATGGGCAGGTGCAGGAAAATGCAGGCTGATGGAATGCAGCGGCTATGAAATCAAACATCCTGGTCTACGTGCCTGAGTCTATTGAGACATGCACTTTGTTTGCAACAACCTTGTTGTTGTTGTTGTTGTTTTTGTTATCATCATACAACATTTTTCTGCTTGTTAGTACTTGTGTTGGATGATCTAATCTAAAAGATTTATTTGAGATGTAAACATTTGTTTGCCTCACACTGGACGGTTGGAGAAAAGACCTTGCCCTTGTTGTGTTGCATAAGCTGCAAATGCAAAGCCCAGGGTGTGAGTGATATGCTTAATAATATGTTATTCATAAAAAAGCATTTTTATACAATAGTGTTTTCTGAGACAGCAGAATGCTACACTTCTTTTCTGAGACCCAGTTAATATCAGCTGATATTCATGTTGTGATTTCTTGGGAGGGTTATGGTTTAAGATTAGCTTTTTTGGATGGAATAGCTTCATTTATGGTGATTTATAGGTAGTGCGCAAACACTCTGCCACTCCACAGGAAGATACATCTCATTTCTATCCACGCATACATTATATATCTTTACAGGAGGAGGATAAAAGTTCATATTTTTTAACTACACAAACAACTACAATAAAACCCAGCAAAAATGGGGCTACAGGGTTTTGTTCCAACAGTGATTGTACATACAGATATATAGGCTCTGGCAAGACAAAGCTACTATTTTTGTCTTATAACATATTTACTTATGTACAAATGAATTACACATATTGTTAGCTAGCTGTTTATTTTTAGTTGCAAGTTCTTAATGTTCCATCAGTTTAACCAAGCAGGCCATATAAGAATTAATTCTAATCAACAATGGCAAATACCTATGGAGGGGGAGATGGTAGTGAGGTGTTGGGCCATAAAACATGTACCAGATTTGTACTTCCTATAGTCCTTATCCACAAACCCCAACTCGTGCAAACTCGGACCTTTTTTGTTCCATTACTCAACCTTCGTTTCTAGAAGAGGAAACGATAGTCAATATTGTAGAAGGGTGTTGGCAGGTAAAGATCATGTGTGTGTTTAAACACTGCTTGTACATACATGGAGTTGATTCCATGATTCCAGTAATTGAGCGTAAAGTTGGACTTGTCAAGGTCGTACTCCCTGATCTTGCTCTCTGGAACACACTAGTGTAATTACAAGTAGACTACAGTACAGTCTGCATCCACTGCAAGTTACCGGTGCTCAGTTAGTTATAGGTTTACTGTATCTTGGTAAATATTGACAGTCTTGTTTCTTCTGTTGCGTGTTTGCACAGACATTTGTGTACGGATGTTTGACGTGTACTGTGTAGTGTCTGTTTTAAGTAAAAAATAAGAAGACCTAAGCAACAACTTTTAATGTAAAAATAATGGATGAGTGCTAGTAACACAACATTCTTTTTGAATTATTTGCTTTTACTGAAAGGTTTTATTTTAATTTTGGCAAATAACACAGATAAGCAAGAATGACGATTTCATAGCCTTCAAGGTCAAGTGTAAATTTCCTTGTATTTAACCCATTCAAGTGAAGAAGTGCACAGCCAGGAACACGGTGCCCATAGAGCACTGTGTGGTTGCTCAAGGGGGTACCTCAGTGGTGCCACTAGCAGTCCTGGAGTTTGAGCCCTAACCACTAGGCCAGCAACTGCCTACACATTTGTTCTTGTATATTTTACACCCATTTTTCATACAGTGTACTTTGTGTTTTTCATCACATACACCATAAGGATCTTGTGACGGCACGTAGTATTTCATGAATCTAATCAAGTTGTTTTCACCTTCACTTTTCTCTGCTTTGGTGTCTAAAATTTGTACATGACTACACAGATAAATCAGAACCCTTTTGGAACAATTAATTGTTTTGATCGGCGTTGAAAATTGACCCCTTTGGATATAACTTTGGTTCTCATGTTAGAAGGAAGGTTTGGATGTGTGATTCCAAGAACATACGTGGTGAAGTTGGAGCAAGAAATAGGAGACAATGGGTGTTTCAACAAGTCAGCATTTTCAAAGAGAAATTCACAGAATTTGAGTTTTTTAGAAGGTGACGTTTAAAGCCTAGACAAGCTTCTCACATGAGTTCCTTTGAGATTTATCAGAGGGGAAATGAGGAATTGGAAATTTATCAGAGGGTCTCTTGTGATCAAAAGATGTTGCTTGTGCTACATGAAGCATATTTACTGCAAACATATCTGAATATTTGTAAATAGTGTTTTTGTAAATAAATTTGGAAATAATTGTGTTTGTGGGTTGTATTCGCTAAATTAATTGTGTTTAGTCCTGCGCCTGCGTGTCTGTGTGCGTCCTTGTTGTTGTCTATGTGATCTATGTGTGCACATTCAGTCAGGGGTCACTGGGCGTATTCTTCTGCCTGTACTCTGATATGTACACTCGGTACCGTATCACAGGGTAGCGATGCCATGGCAACAGGCTGCATCATAGTCTCTGTCTTCACACCGCCCTTCCTGCCAGCACACAGGTGTGTGAATGTTTGGGGAAAATCAAAGAAACATCTGGGAACAAATGGAAGTGTCGTAGAGTCTGCTGTCAGGGTGAATTTTTCGTGCTAGGACAGCGCTTCTCTCTCTTGCTAGGGAAACGCTTCATTATCCGGGCAGTAGGAGAGAAATAATGAGTTGATTACTTACCCTAACCTTAACCTTAACCCTAGCATATCATTAAACCCAACCTTTATCGTAACCCTAACCCTGACCCTAAGCTTTAACCTAACATTAACCTAACATTAAACCCAACCTTTACCCTAACTCTAAAACTTAACCTAACATTAAACCCAACCTTTACCTTAACCCTAACCTTAACCTTAACCTTAACCTAACATTAAACCCAACCTTAACCCTAACCTTAAACTTAACCTAACATTAAACCCAACCTTAACCCTAACCTTAACCTTAACCTAACATTAAACCCAACCTTAACCCTAACCTTAACCTAACATTAAACCCAACCTTAACCCTAACCTTAACCTTAACCTAACATTAAACCCAACCTTAGCCCTAACCTTAACCTAACATTAAACCCAACCTTAACCCTAACCCTAACCTTAACCTTAACCTAACAGTAAACCCAACCCTAACCCAAAACCTAACCCTAACATTAACCTTAATCTTAACCTAACATTAAACCCAAACCCTTACCCTAACGTAACATTAAACCCAACCCTAACCTTAACCTAACATTAAAGCCAACCCTAACCCTAACCTTAACTTAACATTAAACCCTAACCCTTACCCTAACCTAACATTAAACCCAACCCTAACCTTAACCTAACATTAAACCCAACCCTAACCTTAACCTAACATTAAAGCCAACACTAACCTTAACCCTAACCAGTTAGTGCAGGTACTGATGATTTAACGCAGTGCCCATTAAAATTCTTAGGGTAGTAGAGCGTTGTCCAGCACGAAAAATCGTGCCCTTAATTGTGATTGGATCACATACTTTGATTAAATTGTGTTATGTGATGGCTGCACGAACACTCGTGAGACTGGGTTGTATGGAGATACTTCACTTAAGACACACAAACAGCAGGAGAGCTCCAGAACTTGCAAGTCAGAGTTAAAATACAGTACCGGTGTTCTGCACGGCACCTAAAAGGCACTTCAGGGAGTCGTCTAGTCCAGAGGAATTGAGCGGCGCTGTGGTTTAAAATGTTCCCACTTCTTGTTCTGTACTTAAATTTACCAGAACAATCAAGGTATCAGCCTTTGTATTGTTGTTTAATTCTCATGTTATAAAGATTTTTAGAAAAAAGTTGCTCAGTGTTTGATGGATTAGT
>JBBKCR010195280.1:0-13318 GCA_037577295.1 Ladigesia roloffi | reverse complement strand
TGATGATAGAGAGATAGTATGTTGATAGAGAGATAGTATGTTGATAGAGAGATAATCTGATGATGGAGAGATAGTCTAATTATAGAGAGATAGTATGTTGATAGAGTGGTGATAGATAGTCTGGTGACAGAGTGGTGAGAGGTAGTCTGATGATAGAGAGTCTATGCTCTAATTCTAGTCTGGTTCAGCCAGGATGAGGCACCAAAGCCCAACATAATCAGATCCAGGGCTGCTTCAGAAATCTAATAACAAAAAAGAGCATTAACAACCTGAATCAATATTTCCCTTTTCCTTTCTGAACTGCAGAGCTTTTAATAGCTGACATCACATACATCCCTCAGTCACTGGGATGGAAACCAAGTCCAATTTCTTTACAGTGGTGTTGAAATGAATTATTTAGGCTGCAAAGATAACACAAGTGTAGGCACTGTTTTTTAAATGCAAAGATGATATTGGGTAATATTTACCTCCCTTTGGTGCAATTTACGGGTTTTAAACCATTTTCATGGGCACAATAACTTTTTAATGAGGGAACTTTTATATTACAAAAAGACTTCATCTCTTTTCTTCTCACCACTGTTCTAAATATCAGAATGTCAGCAGGTTTCTGGTATTTCCTATTTTAGAGCATTTTGAATGAGTTTGTTAACATCGCAATGATTCAAATTATGTAGACAGTTAGAATAATTTAACTGACATAATAAAAAAATGCATATTAAAGCACTTTTGATTTACCTTTTAGAAATATTTATCATTAACCTCTGAACTGCTTGTGATAGCTAAGTAAATGTATTTTCTATTTTTGCATTTGCTGTAATGTAAGAGTAAGACATTTAATAAGTGATGTATTTTTTGTGGTTGACTGCTGAGTTTAGAGTAAGTGTATAAGGACGCACCTAGAAAGCAGAAGCTATTTAACCAGGAGCATCACAGTCTATTCACATACATTTGTAGCAGTCAAGAATTCATCTTTGTTTTGTACCACGTTATGTTTACAAAAAATAAAACCAGGAGAAAGTTTGAATTCATAACTTTTATTTCATCACATGCAAAAGAACTTTCGAAAGTTGTTTTTGTAATTGATGGGATTTGCCTTTAATTTTATTTTCCCTTTAATAAGTGAGTTTTATAAGGACATATATAAAGATCGCTTCACACACAAGTGTGCTTAGCTGACGTCAGGCTGGCTGGGAGGGAGGGGCGCATTCCAATCATCTTTCAGCCTTCTCCACTGTGTGTGTGTGTGTGTGTGTGTGTTTGTTAGGAACATGACAGAAATGGATGGGCTAAAGCTTGGCAAGCTGAGATGCGTCTGGTTGGATTGAATTCCAGACATTTCTGTAGAGAGAACAGAGCGGAAATTCCTATTTCAATTTGATTTACATGAAAGCAACTTTATTTCTTTACTCTCAACAACATCTATTTGGATAAAAGCTTTGGGATATCTGACCATTACACCAACAGGGATTCATTTATATAGATTTAAGATGGAGTTGGTCCCGCCTTTGAAGCTAAACTACTTCTACTCTTTTTGGAAGACTTTCCACAAGATTTTGGACTTTCTGTGGGAATTTGGGACCATTCATCCTGTGGAGCATTTATGAGGTCAGACACTGATGTTGAATGAGAAGGTCTGGCTCACAATCTCCCTTTCTGTTCAGGTGTTGGAGGCCAGGGCCCCTATCTTCCACCTAACTCATCCAACCATGCTTTTATGGAGCTCTTCCTTAAACCACAAAGTTGGAAGCATGGTGCTGTCCAAAATATCTTACTCCGCTAAAGAATTAAGATGACCCTTCACTGGAAGTAAGGGAGCTAGAATTATCCCTGAAAAACAAGTGTGACCCAATACTTTTTTCCATATCAGAATCAGAATCAGAAAACTTTATTTATCCCGAAGGAAATTGTTTATAAAGTATCCTGTCAGGTAAAACTAGTTAATCTCTCTTTTTCAGTGATAAAACTCTCACAGTTAGCAGGTCGTTCTCATCTGTGGTGAGGGTGGGCAGCACCTCTGTGCGGAGGGTCGGCTTCTCCACGGCCCAGGCGGGGTTATAGCAGATGGGGCTTTCCTTGGGCCAGTCCTCTTTTTTAGGTAACCCAATCACCCTTTCAATTTAGTGAAACATACACAAGCTTCAGAAAATTAAACAATTATAACAACAAATTTTTTCACTTGTAAATTAATAGATTAAAGTCACTGACTGGAGAGGCTTAAGACAGAAAAATCTGTACTCACTCAAAGATTTTCTGAAGCTGCTGGACCTCTGTATATCCACGAAACAAAGGTCTGTGAGACCACAGAGCAACACGTAATGTGAGACCCTCTATAAGCTCTCCATCACTTCAAAACTCTAAAATAAACCTAAAATACATCACCATAAAGCTCCTTAATGACAGTGTTACTAAATTCTCTCTGAGATTTTCTCCCTTTGAACACACACATAATTTACCTAAAGAAGAAGTGCATTTGTATCAGCTAAAAATGAACCCGATCCAAGGTCAGATATGAATGAATGAACGAATGAATGAACCCCTTGTCTGATTGGGTCTCCTTGTGGTTTTCCAGTTTTTAGGTTTATTTTGCTTGTGTCTTTTTCTCGTTTCTTTTTGTCTACATTGTTGTCTACACTTGCCTTTGTTTACCTTTTGTTTGTGTATCTGTCTGTTGAGTCTGTTGTTTTGGTCATAGCCCCGCTTTAAACCCCCTCCCTTTGTTGTCCTGTTCGCCTGTCTTGTTCCTGTCTCCTCCCCTGCCCTTATTAGTATAATTAGCCTTGTGATTAAGTCTATGTTTGTGAATTCTTTGTATATCACCCTGTATGCTCTTTATTGACTCCATCCTTGTAATATTCTTGTTAAATACCTTGTGTTTGTGCTTGCTTTTCATTTCTCTTGTGTATGGGTCTTGTCCTTTAGTATTGCTCTTTGTAAATTTACCTCTAGTGGTTCGCTTTGTTCTTGTTTTTGTTGAATCCAGTATTGCTGGTTTATGTTTATGTCTTAGGTCTGATCCCTCCCACAAAACCCCCGAAGCAACAGTAACAGCAACTGTGTGTGTACTCACCTCAACAGGAAAAGTTCAGCAAAAATGCAGCCAGCACTCCAGACGTCCACAGAGGACATGTACCCCAAGTGGAGCAGCACCTCAGGAGCCCTGTACCACAGAGTCATCACCTGCACATACAAGCACAAAACACATTACAGGGCAAATCGACTGGTGCCCAGCAGGCTTTCATTGCAGAGATTCACAAAGCACAGTGAAAGAACATCAACAGTACTATAGAAACTTCTTAGACACCTGCAGAAACATTATAAATGTTGAAATAAGCCAAAAGTGTTTTCCTTCACATTAATATAAGTAAGCATATTAAATAAAACTAGAAAGAGAAAGTACACATTACATAATGCAGTAAATGGTGATTGTACGTAAGTATATCCATGTGATTCTTGTGGAAGCCCAATATTACTTGTAGTTATCACTTCTCAATTTAAGATGGAACAGAAGATTCCAAGAAGAAACCAATGTGTTGGTAACACCATAGAGCATTTCAGAACATATTTGTAGATTGCAAGAGTTGGGGTTGGAATTATAATGTTCTCTTCAACCAAGTTGTTAAATAATGTACAATAATGTAACAGCTGCAACATTTAAGGTGGAATGAATCATTGCAATGTGAAACCGACCCAACAACTTTTAGAATATACAAACAGCTTCCCTTCTATTTTTACTGGAATCTTCTATCCAAAGTGACTTCCATTCTCTACACTGGGGTCACTCTTCCTGGAGCAACTGAGGGTTTCAGAAACTAGAGATCGACCGATATATCGATTTACCGATTTTTTTCCCGATATTTAAGCATTTTACCATAATCAGTTATCGGTTTTGAAATATCGGGTTTACCGATAAACACCGCCATCTAGTGTGCATTTTGAGAATTACCTGCATGATCGCCACTACAGCAGACGTCTGAAGGGAAACTGCGTGCAAAGGTAAAGTATACTTACTTGCTTTCCTATATTTAGTAAACTTTATTAAACATTACAGCTATTAATGTACACATTAGATGTGTTACATAAATGACTGATATTTAGTTTATGCAGCTTGTAGATATGTAGTTTATGCATTATTGAAGACTTTAGTAACAGTGCCATTTTTTTATTATTTATTTAGTATTTTTTAGTACTTTTTGCACTTTCAGACCCCTAGTGGTGTGGTAATAATTGTGTCAAAAACAGAAGTATAAATGTAAATAGATATCGGTTCTGAATATCAATTATCAGGTACAGTAATTGGTATCGGTCTCTGTGGTAAAAAATCAATATCGATCGATCACTATCAGAAACCCTGTGGTGGCATGTTGAAGGTAGGATTCAAACCCATAACCTCTTGGTCCAGAGGCAAGTGTCACACCACCCCACAATACTAGGTCACACCACCCCACTTCTTCCAAATAGGCTCTTTGGTATTACAGACATGTGTTTATGCTGTGTGATCGTTCTGAGAACCAGATACCTCAGCACATCATGCAAAATCAATGGCTCATCCCTTGTCATTTAGGATGTCAGTCAAATGGCTCACTATTTTTAATGCTGAGGGACAAACCCCCTGTTGCCTCCCAGTATACTATCTAGAACTGCTCAGTGTGGCACTGTGGAACACTGTGGTACGCACACAGGGCGTCAGGGCGATGCTGTAAGTGTAGATCCTGGCCAAGCCGAAGTCAGCGATCTTCACTTCACCACGGCTGCTCACTAACACATTGTCTGGCTTCAGGTCGCGATGCACGACTGTGTTCGTGTGGAGAAAGTCCAGTCCCCTCAGTAGCTGCTGCATTATGTCCTATATAAACAAGTACAGTGAAAAAACAGGCCTTAAACAAAACCCAGTGCTAAATATGTCTTTCACTGCAGATCACAATAAAAGAACATGAGTGTGTAAATGTCTTAGACACCAGTAAAAATAACATTTAAAAACTGTTCATATGAGCAGTGAGTGTTTCACAGTGAAATATACTGAATAAAACTAAATGTGTTTTCTTGTGGAAGCTCAGTGTTACTTATAATGTCCATCAGAAACCTCAATCAGTCCTTCATTAAATTAAATCAGAAGCTGCTGATGCAGTTTCACAAATGCAAACAAAGACTGGAGGAACTGAGGAGGAGTCTGGGTCTGAACCTGTGCTCTCCTCACAGCCTCACAAAATATCCACTACTTTTAAAGACAAAACAAATCTTGAAAATTTGAGATTCTTTCTTGTTTGCTTGTATTCATCCTAATGTTAATTTTCCCAGCAGAAAGACACATCATTACACAATAAAAATGGCTTTAAATCATTTGCAAGAGCTTTTCATGCTAAGGTTGCTAGCTACCGCCCCATGTGGGGTAGCTGCTCCCTCATGCATGTCCTGTATTTGCTTAACCCACACTAGGGGTCTATACTGGGACCGAGAGTCTATACTGGGACCAATGGGACCAATGTCTTAGGGGGACACACACCATTCACTCACACACACACAGACAGATTAGAATTCACCTGACGTGTGTCTTTGAACTGCGGGTGAAACCCAAACCCCCACAAGGAAAACATGCAAAGTTCACACACAGCTTGATTCAAAATCACAGCTTGATTCACTGGCGGTATGAGGCAACAGTGCTACTTACTGTGCCAGTGTTGGGCCCTGATAAGATAAGATAAAACTTTATTAGTCCCACAAGTGGGAAATTTGCTTAGAAAGTGGACAGTAGAAAGTTTAGGGCTGCAAAATTTTAAAACGCAATAAAATAGAATTAAATAACAAAACAGATGTAAATATAAACACTTAAATGTAGTGCTTTCAACGCTGCACCTCACTAACAATTATGCTTTCACTCACCTTTATTTTGTCTCTACCCATGCCGTTCTCCGGGAGCGTGCTGAGGAATGATGAGAGATCCTGATCAATGTACTCAAACACTAGCGTCAGGTCCAAACTCTGCTTCCTCACACCAGCTGAAACGTTCAGCAACCTTCAAACATGTGCATTCCCATTAGGATATACTGTGTCTCCAAATCAACTTTACAGGAGAGGGCGAGAACATTTGTGACTAATGAAAGGAGATTCATTCAGGAGCATTTATATTGGTCCATTTCTCAAATATTCACACATTAGGAAGGGCAGCTGCCGGTCCCACTGTGTACAAAGATCAAATGAAAGGAAAAAAAAGCCCACAAGTGATATTTTGCATGGAGAACCATTATAATGACTGATGTTCTAATTCAAATCAATTTTAATTGGCCCACACAGAGCCCAGACCTCAACTCCATCCAACACCTGCAGGATGAACTGGAACGGAGATTGTGAGCCAGGCCTTCTCTGCTGTTGGCTATGGCCATTACTGTTGTCAATATAGTGTATATTTTACAGAAAATCACATATCTACAGAAAATCACACCAGAAAGTCACATCATAATTTGAACACATTATAAAAAATGAACAATGGTGAACAACAACCAATCAAACTTAAGTTTCAGCACTGCAGAAAACTCACGATAGACATTCTTTTGTCTGTTTGATTCTTCTATTTCTGAAACAAAGCATCATCTGGATAAAATCGGTGAAAATAATTATTATAAATAAACCAGTTCTTCTGATATATTATTCTCAGCACTGCAGAAAACTCATGAGTTTATTTTTCCCAACATTGCCCTTTGGTCTGCTTGATTCTTCAATCTACTTCACTGTTTGGGTGGTTGAATTTAGCAGAGCCACCTCAATATAATTTGTAAAAATATAATTAAATCAGGCCTTTGTGATTATTCAATCATATATGTATATATATATAAGTATATATATATATATATATACTATCATATACTTGTCTATCATATATCAACAAACTTCAGTCTCAGCACTGCAGAAAACTCGTGTCATGTTTCTTGTTTGTATGTTTTTTGTTTGCTTTTGTTGTTTTGGTTTTTTTTTTTTCAAACATTGCCTGTCTGTTTTTTCTACCTACTTCACTATGTTAGGGTGGTTGAAATACTCTATTTTCTTCAGGATCGCCACCTCCCGGATCATGACCTGCGGGAGGCCCGAGTGTGGCTCCCCCGGGATGAGGAGCCTCTTCACGGCAACGAGGCGCTGCAACCCACCGGTCTCTCTGGCTTTATACACCCTCCCATAGGCTCCCGCGCCTATTTCTGCTAATATTTCATAATCTGACTGTTCCCAGCCATCTCGGTTAGCCATGGCTTTGGAGCAATATCAGAAAAACAGATAAAAACAAACTAAAAATTCTTCAAACCCTAAAAATTCACCCACAACCCGATATCACCCAGCCAGCATGTCCAGCTGAAATCACGTGACTATAGGACCAGCAACAAGGTTTAATCATGATGTTTCCATTTTGGGGGAAAATTATTTTATTACAAATGTTTTCCTCAAACACTCATCAAATATAACATAGCATAAAAAATAAAGAAAATTCAGCACCACTGGGTGGCAAGTTGGACGATTTTAATTTTGTGACACATTAATTAGGTCCTAATAAAATATGATGTATTAATATTATATTTACAATTATTTATGTAAAAGTATCTGAAAAACATGCTAAATGTACTTGACAAATAATATGTATCTAAAAATGTTTGCTTTTTCTCATATTTCTTAATACTTTTTTCTATTTTCTAATATTTTTGCAAAATGTTATTTTGCAGTAATATGAGAAGTCCCTGATTAATTATTTGAATCATTATTTCATTGCTCTTATGACAAAAGTTAAGTTTCCCACATTTACTCAGCCCGAAATAGGCTGCATTTTTCATAACTTCCCAAAGATTTTTCTCTTTTTTCCCTTGATGTGTTCATTAACAATGTCATTTAAAAAATGTAATATCATTCCAAATTAAGGAATCAATACTTAAAACATTCATTAAACATAAAAACATTACATAACTAGAATATCCTGAATGTCTTCATGACATTAGCATGGATGCTAAAACTCATAAAATGCTGTTTTTGGCAGCAAAGATATCCTGCTGCAAAAACATTTTTTTAAAGGTAAAGAACGTTTTCTTAGATTCAGTGTTGAAAGGAGCATTTTTTAAGTCTGTTTTTACTAAGCCACTAAACTAATGATGAAATACAAAGACACAAACCACCACAGTTAAATCTTTATTAAAACATAACAAAACCATCTAAGGGCTCCAGAAAATACTACGAAGGCCACAGTACATTTTACATTTCATCCTCAAGAACTTCCACTGACTTTTGAAAAACAAAAACCAGCAGAAGTGCATGAAAGCAGCCAATTTTAGCGTCATGAAACGGATCCATCTTTGCTCGTGCAGGCAGCAGAGCTTTTATTATGCATCATCAGACAGCAAAATGCAATGCAGTGTTTTTAGTGTAGATTTTCTTTAAAGTAGCAAGAAGTATGAAGTTGCTTGACATGTTGTTTGACAGGCCTCAGATTTGATATGGTCACAACTGCATGCAGTACAAGACCATAAACAGTTTAATGCACACTTTTGCAAGCATAATTTTAATAAACATACAGTACATCTAATTCTAGAGCAGCAGAAACTGAATTTTCCCAGGTATATTTGGTGAAAAATACATAAAAACCTTTCCATTTCTGCAAAACACACTTTTCAAGTCACTTTAACTGTTGCATTTGAAAACTAAAAGCACATCACATTAGGTAAACATGATCATAATTAATCCATCCTCAAAATAAACAAAGCCATAAGGCACTTGTCAGTTCTACACAGCAGCAGCACCATGAATTAGTGGGGAAAAACTGAAAAACTACTAAACACTAATGCGGTCACCCTCACAAAAGGTTCACAGCTCACATCTATCTTTCCCTTTAACTGATTAATTTAGATAAACTACAGCTGTGCTACAAATATTGCCACATATATTGTAAAATCTCATTAAAAAAAGAAAGAAAAAAGGCTTAATAAGGTCAGTAGTAATACCGTCCAAAACACTTCACCAGAAAACGAGGCACCTTTCCACTCCTTGGTCCGAGCACAGTGATATCAGTGCATATCATTGATGCAACATAAAAAATATAAATTTTAAGTGATCCAAGCATTTCTACCTGCTTTTTTCTTGTTCTCTGAATTGAGTGCATCCCCAAACATAGGCCACTCAATACAGAACACTGAAAAACTGATCAAACAGAACATGACTAGCTTTACACACATACTCAGTTTAAAGAACATTTACAATTAATCCAAAGGTGATTAAAACTTATAAGGTGCTTATAAGGTGCTTGAAAACCAATGGTTCTTGTCAAAAAGTAAAGGTTAGAAATTTGATTAAAGCTGAATACTGACTTACCAGCAATCAGGTACTAATTACACACACTACATGTGTGTAACAGGGGCTCATCCATACATCATATGCAGTAATACGTATATAAAAATATATATTTGATGGAATTCATAAATTGTTTTACTTTTTAGAGTTATAAATTGTACTAAAGTCTATGTAAAGGCAATAGTCAGTAAAGGGAGTTCCAGTAGATTTCTTCAGACGATGTGGACTGTAGCTCAGCAGAGTTTAGTAGATTTTAAAGCAGCAGTGGGGCAAACAGGGCAGGCGTATCTCAGATGATGTGTCTTTCCACTCAGGCAGGATCGAGTACGGTGGCTACTGGATTTTCTTGCTGGCTTGTTTGAGTTTTCTGCAGAGGAGCATGACGTCCATGTACAGGTTGCGGTCGAGAAGCACAGAACCACACAACATGGCACCAGCCAGCGCACCACCAAGACCACACGAAAATAGATCTTGGCCTAAATGTAGAAAGAACCTTTAGTTGGGACCTTGCAACTTAGCAGTTTTAAGAGAAATACATAATTACTGAAAGCAAATAACATTTTCATCTCTTTGAATAAACTTTTAATCCAGGGGGAGACATTTTAATCCAGGGGGAGACAGTTTCTTCTCCCAGGCCACAAATCTGAACTATTATTCAAAAACGTTTCTTTTAATACCACAAATATACAGAAACACCCACACCTACCAGTGAGGAAGAGGTTTTTGATAGGTGTTTGTGGTCTTATTGAGATGCAAAATTCTGCACTGAAGCGGGCTGCGTTGTGGTCAATTCCATAGATCTCCCCTTTAGGAGCAGCAATGTAGTATTGGTTACTAAGAGGTGTGCCCAGGTCCATGTACTCTATCTGTAAAGAGAATGAAAGACAGGGTGTGTTTGAGCAACAGAACGACTCAAATATATAGAGAGAAAGACAGACAGCAAGCGACCCATGGGAAAGCAACTCACAAAATGCAGGGACAAATTTTGATTAGTGATTGTGTTCTCATTTGCTTTCTCTTGAAGACAAATGATCTATCAGGCAATAAATTAGTAGTAAACCGCAGTTTCATACAAATAAAAAGAAACAGTATTACAGTGTAATGGGCTTTACCTTATCCTTGGTCTTGGGGAACATCTGATACACCACTTCTAAACAGGACCTGAGGATGGTCTGCTTTATTTCATCATAGTCGCCACCTCTGTTCTTCACCTTGTTGTCTTTCCAGTCTTCAAACCATGAATAGGGAGCAAAGCCCACCAGAGTCAATGTGGACTTGCCTAGGATGGACAGAACATCAGTTAATACTGGTCCCAGCGCTAGTGACCAGCAGAAAGCTATTACGTGAGATATGTTGCCTAGTAAATGTTATTTTTTAATGTTTTATTTATTATTAGCAAAGGGCCACATACAGAGCATTGCTGTAGTACCCCAATTTATTTCAGTGTGCCACCATTATTACCTCTATTATTATATTATCATATAGCGTTGGATTATAGACATTGCGACCCCTGGTACCTATTAAGGCAAATCACTCTCACCCACGTCTCTGTACCCAAAACTCCAATCTACCTGGTTTTCTCAGTTCCCACGTGGGATCTTTGCAAGATGGAGAGGCCAAAAATAACAGAGGTACTTTCTTGATCGCCTCATCCCTATCCGCTTTCATGTAGCCCTCCAACCTAGAAGAGAAAGCACAGCTTCAGAAAAAAGAAAGGAAAGCAACGCAGTTATAGTACTGGCAGGAGGAACGAAGGAAAGTACTTACAACTCGTCTATGTTGTTCTCAGGAAAGAACCAGTAATTACTGGGTTTGAGATCCAACTCCTCTTTTGTCCCATCCAAACCAATAAAGACACTGAGTCCACCCTCTCCGTGCTTTATCATACTCAGCTGCTTCTGGATTGCTGTAAAACACACACACACACACACACACACACACACACACAAACATCTGTGTTTTAAATTGAAAATGTCATAAATTCACAGGATTAAGTACATTAGATTATGCATTTGGGCTTAGAAGTTACAATCCTTGCACTATTTACTTAATTATTACTTAACTGCCAATCCCAATTATTTAGGCTTATTGCAATTAATGATGCTTTCAAGCTCCTATGTTCGACATCACTAGAGATTTGCATGTGTGTTCATTGTTCACTGCATTGATGAAAATTACGGATGCAGCTTACTTCTCTTCATAGCAGAAACCTGGGAGGGGATGTGGTAACGCAGCGGCATATTTATACAGAAAAATATCAGTAACCACTGAACAAGATTTTTGCCTTTTTTCCAAATGTACCTCAGTGGTGCCGATGGCAGTTCTAGGATTCAAACCAACAACCTTCCATTTGCAGGGGTAACTTCCTAACCACCAGGCTACCGTCTGCCCAAAAGGCATCATATAAGGAGACATCATGTCAGTGTTTCCACTGAAGTTACCAACAACTGTGCTTTCTTTGTTTACGGTCTTTGTTTATGATCTTCATATTCCTGAATCCAAAATCAGATGGTGGCCTAGTGCTTAGGGAGTTGCTCCAGTGATGGAAATTTGTGGGTTCATGTCGGTGGCACCTCTGAGGTATCCCAGACACTGTGTTCCTGGCTGCCCGCCACTTTACTTGGTGAACGGGTTAAATACAGAGAAAGAAGTTTAGATTGGTCATACTGTGTACTAATATGTGGTGTGTTTACATGTGACAAATTAACACTTTATAAAATGTTCCCACACAGAGGGATCTGTATATTTGCATACAGGGTGTTGATAGGCCCCAGAGATTCTCTGAGAATCTAAACGTACCATGTGCATGTGGTTTGCAGCACAATAAGCATCATATTCCTGTGATGCATCTAACCCTTTCATAACATATCATTTAATCTTGCAGCAATAAGCCAGGTATACAGTACAGTGCAAAAGTCTTAGGCACAAAAAATGCACTGTATTTTTTCCTAAATATACTAAATAAAATTAACAGAATACAAAAATTGTATTGTACAGTAAACAGTGATCCTATGTTCCTCAGTCAGGTCTTCATTAAATTCAACCAGGAGCTGCTAATGGAGTTTCACACATTCAAACAAAGTCTGGGTGAACCCAGGGGAAATCTTGAACCAAAATTTTTCATGCTGCCTTGTTTGCATTTATTCTACTGTTAACTTTTGCAAAGAGACATAATTACATGCTGAGAAAACAGCTTTACACTATTTGAATAGGTGGCCTAGACTTCTGCAAAGTGCTGTATTTAAGTACCAAAAATAAATAAATAAACGCACCTGGCATGGTCTGCACCTCTTTGGGCAGGAGCTTCTGGTATGTGTTGTAGATTCCGGCGTCTGAGATGATGAGGGGAGCGTAAATCTTTACCTCCTCATTTCCCTTCATAACACTCACCCCTGGAACCAAACCCCAAAGCAATGTCACAACACTTCTGGGAAAACACTGTAACTACACCATAATGCATACTTAAAACACCTGGAGAAAGATCAGCTTTTTGTTAGTACATGTCAATACTACAACGTATGCTATCCTATGTCATTTGCACATTTCAGATCTTGTTTACACTTGTTTACCTGAAAATACATTTTCATATGTATTACTTAATTTCATGTTGTACTTATGTAGTTTTATAACTGTGTAGGTGAGTAGTAATTTGAATCTTAAATTCAAAACGTGTGGCACGTTTTAACGGCACCCCACCCAATTACGTCTATTAGTCGTTTTTCCATTACTCCATTAGAGCCAAGATGAATGAATTAGAATGACTAGGGATGCACCGATACCACTTTTTTTGAAAACGAGTACGAGTACGAGTACTTGCACTTTAGTACTCGCCGATACCAATACCGAGTATTTAATAAAAACATTATTTAAATGAACAAGTAGCAGCTTTAGTCATTTAACTCGGCGTTAAACTAGTCTATCCACTTGGAGGTTAGGCTAATTAGCGACACGGAGCTAACACTGCTTGGCCAAATATCCGTGGTGTAACTAAACGCTGAGGAGGCTT
>JBBKCR010195223.1:0-13319 GCA_037577295.1 Ladigesia roloffi | reverse complement strand
TGTGTGTGTGTGTGTGTGTGTGTGTGTGTGTGTGTGTGTGTGTGCGTGTGTGTGTTTGTGTGTGTGTGTGTGTGTGTATGTATATATGTTTATACTTTATGTGCATAAGCAATTATTTAAAAAAGTTTTACAATAATTAGACATATGTTGTTTCATTACATGTTTGAATTAATTAGCAATGAGGATATAAGGTGATATTTTTGCTAATTTGTTTTGCAAAAATGTTGCTTTGAATCACCTTGTCTGTGTACTAAAATATATAATTGCTGCCAGTCAAACTGCAACTAGAATCAAAATGCCTAAAGATACAAGGTGTTGACTACACAACATTCAGCACCACCAGTATTCTACTCACCAGCCTGATTATCTGAAATCATCTGTTCCTGTTTCTTCACTTGTTCAGACATTAAATAAGACGGGCCACTTTGTGGCTGAAATTCATTAAATCTTGATATTTTATTTGTTTGCATGTGTTCTATGTGTGTGTTTTTGCTGGCAGAAAGAAACCCACTGCTCATAAGAATTTACATAGGTGCTTAAGACTTTTGCACAGTACTGTAGTTATTGGTGGAGATACCCAGTGCATTGTTCCACTCATTGAAGCAATACAATTGTTAAATACTGAAACCTCCACGGACTCCCAGTACTCCTTTGTTGGAGAGATGGAACCTTCTCAATGAGACCTTCCTGGCTAAAAAATAGAGAGTCGCAAGAAAGATTTCCATAAAGAACAGAAAGGTCTTACAAATGGAAATAAACACAAGATCTTTGAACTCAGGAAAACTTTCAAGATAGTCTTTGCTAACAAATGAGTGGGGAAAACCTGCAGAGGAATCGGAGGTCCTGGGAGTGACCAAGTGGCTTTTTCTGTGCTTTACCCTCTGCCTTTGCAAATGGAATTTTCGTCCATCAAAAGAGAATAATGAGTGATTACTGGTTAGGAGAAGATCAATTTAACATGCTATAAGAAACATATACTTATTTCTTTTGTTCATATAACTGCAAGTGTTAAAATCAATTCCCATCATTACTCAGGACATACAAATATTTGGATAAGTTCTCTGCTCCAGATCCCTTATTCTGCAGGTGTGTTGGAAATCACTACCTCCTCCCATTTAGCTTGTCTCAGCAGTTTTTTCTCACCTCTGCCAGATTGAAAACAGAAGAAGGAGAAAGCATTAGCAGTCAGAATTGGAACACTCTTCAGAGATCTATGCCAACAATATTTAAAAAATACATGTGAATGAGACATAACATCACATAACAGGAAGCACCCAAGGGACAGGGATTCAAAAAGCACTACTACATCTGGGTTAAAATAAGAAAACAGTGTTCTAAAGATGTTCTGAAGCTGTCTAAAAATGAGAATGCTGTTTATATATTTAAAGTTGGCATGCTACCTTTATATACCATACAAGGTTAATGTTTCCGATTTTACGCTATATGGATGAAGGCATTGGGACTCACCTCTTAATTACCCTTACTTTCACTGAAGAACAATTTTAAAGTCTATGTATTTCAATGCAATATTATTAAATGTTATTAAAGTTCCTGCTGGTGTAATGGTCAGACGTTATATAGTATAGTATAATATTACAAACAATTAAGCAAATCCACAATTATATAATTACAATGTCATGTTACTTATACTACAACAAATTCAGCTTCGACCAACATGGAAACCATTCTGTATTTTTTCTCTATCTGTTTCTTTACCATCCCTTCAGTCATAAAATCACACACATGACCAACTATATCTTTAAAATATAAAATAATAGGTCTCCCACACTGAATCACCCAACTGTAGGGCCATTACATACATAGCAATCAAAATAGCACAGGTCATCACACACCCCTCTCAAGTGCCCCTTCACTCTACTGGCCCTGGAGGCAAGCACAGGTCCTTGATGTGCATAAGGGCTCACTGGTAAAAGCCTGGTTCCCACATTCCTCAACCCCTGTTATTCTTGTGTGCCATTATGCTGTATTTACGCTGTGTAAAATACACTGTATGCTATAATTGTGTACTGATCGAAAGATGCGTTATCAGTGTACCTTTGTTTCTTCTACACAAAATAATAGCCTAAATTGTGATAAAATGTCTCCCTTCTACAAACACAAGTATGATTATGGCCCTGTTTGTCTCAATAATATACGAATGAGAAATGATCTGAAATTATTATAAGCTTTCCATACCGCTAAGCTAAAGCCTCACATGGGCTATAAAAGATAAAAACCAGCTGAGGGATTTCTGCTCTGAAATAGTGGGCCTTAATGAGGAGGAGGAGGAGAAAGAGGATGATGATGATGATGATGATGATGATGATGATGATAGTGAGCTAGCTCCTAACATCCAGATCCGAAAGATGACTCATCTTTTTCCAGCAACTCCATATGCAGTAAATGTCTGAACTGAACTCAACACCAGTTGATTTGATCTGTATGTATGTAATTATTTACTGGATTTATGATAAATGCCATACATCGCTGATCTACTAGCTACAGCGATTTATTTTATAATTATTACAGCATATATATCCCAAATCATTAGGTAACCAATGAATTTATTATTATGAATTATTCAGAAGTTACTAATTTTCATTACATTATCTTCATACCACATTAAACGTTAGGTATATACTATAAATGATTAAATAAGTGTGCATATGTTGGTAACCCCCATGAATACAATAAAATTTTAATCGACTCCTCCATAGTTTCACACAAGCCCTCTGCTTTCAGGGACAAGTGCACCCTTTCAATTAGTTCTCATAATAAGCTGGGCCTCTCACATTCAGGCCTTTGTGTATAGTAGGGAGACACACACACACACACACACACTGTCAAATCAACTAGCATACAAGGTAGGGAAGGGTTCCAGTTGAACATGGCTTTGCTGATTGCAGGCTCCCTCCACTGCCACTAGAGAGACCGCTGGAAGAGACAGGGCACATCCTCAGTGTGTGTGTCCACCGTCACTCCTGCCCATACAGTAACAATACATTCACAAAGAGAGCACACACGACACAGGACTCCGACATTTGACCCACAGCCTCGATAAGAACTGGGGTAGTATAGTTCAGGGGTGACCATGCAACGATTCTGTGGTTCGGTTGGCCCTTTCAACGTAAACACTCATGCAAATAGTCAATCACATGACACATTTGGGGGTGTGGCTGAGATGGACCAGACATGACTGTCCTGTGTGTTATTGCACATACATTGTATATTTGTATATGTATTATTACCTTCATTCCGTAGTCCCCTACCCGTCACCGTGCACTTTACTTCTTTCACTACTATTTTTTTTTCATTCATTATTAGTTCTAATCTGTGTTTACAGCTTATTTACTGCATATATAGGTTTATTCTGTACTTACTGTCTGTCATAGCACCACCTTGATGTACTCTTTTTATGTATTTATTTATTTCTATTTGCAAACAAATAGAAAATTACAGGGACAAAATGCAATAAATTGACACTTGTACACGACATAAAACACATTGATGTATTCTAAATTATACTACTGTTCTGCACTTCTGATTAGGTGCTAACTGTTTTTCACTGGTTTTGTACCTGCACAATACATGATGATGAAATTGAATCTAATCAAATATAATTATTGGCCCATTTTGTCCATGACGGGAGCTACAAACATTTTCTGTGTCGTTTTCTGACACTTTACTTATGCATTGACACAAATGTTACCCATCTAAAAGTAACACAATACTTGTGTTCCAGCTATTTTTGTGACAGTTATGATTAAGATTAAAGTTCGGTTTAGGAGAGGGATTAGGCTTTAGCTTAGCAGTGACATGACATGTCTTCAGATACTAGAATCTCCCTGATGGCTTCTAAAACCATTTAGTTTGCTAATGGATTCTGGTCCATGCCTTCATCTGGCAGGGACCTGTGCAACGGCAGTTCCCAGGACGTATAAATACACATGATTGTATTTGCACCCATACTGATGCAGTATCATCTGCTTGTCTGCTCCTTAAACAAATGCTTGCATAATTGTACCTCATTACTATTCTTAGGGCCTTCCAAATCACACAAAGGCCCCATATCTGCCTCGTGTCAAAGCACGTGTCAAGGTTTTAATGAGAGGATGAAATGCTCTATGCGTATGATCATGAGATGAAAGGAAAATCTCCCCTTATAAAACTTCCACCCCTATTGCTGTCAACAAATTAAAATTTCTGACTAACAGACAAAATACAAAACACAGCCGGTCTGTACACTTATTGATAAAACAAAACTCCACGTCTCCCCTAGGGCCCCATAGAGAAAAACTGAAAAACCCTAAAGAAACAAAGCCTGATTAAAGAGATTACGATATGACTGTGTGGATCTGAGGGCATACATATACGAACATTAAAATCTTAGTGGGTTTATTTTTAGACTTTAAGCCATTTTATTGTGTATGTATGTATGTATGTATGTATGTATGTATGTATGTATGTATGTATGTATGTATGTATGTATGTATGTATGTATGTACACACCCTTTTGAAAAAATGGAAATGGAAATGTTTTTTTATTTCCATAATTCCATTCAAAAAATAGATTCAGGGCCCACAACTTAAATGTTTTCAAGTAATTAGTTGTTTATTTGTACATAATTTGGGCTACCAGTTTTATAAAACACAGAAAACGTATTAAAAAAATTTAAATACAGTGAAGACATCAGCCCAAATTTTACAGGACATGAATGTTTTAACCTGAGTGTGTGACACACAACACATCCACTAAACTCGAAGCATCTGCACAGGTTTTCCCAGGTGTCATTAAACTACTTCACTTTGGTTAAATTATCTCAGTTAGGTTCCATATGGGGAAGACTGCAGACTTGACAACTGGCCAGAGGAGCATAACTGATACCCTCCATAGGATGGGTAAGCCACAAAAGTTCATAGCTAAGGAGGCTTGCTGTTCAAAAAGTGCTGTGTCAAAGCATATCAAAGGAAAGTCTGCCAGATACCCATAATTCCATTCAAAATATAATTAGTTACAGTAAAAAGAAATGTATTACAGTAATTACCTACTTTTGTTATTATAACTTTTGTTATCCCTATTGCCCAGTCTTATGTGTGATTTGAGACATATTTCACTACACGTTGTCTTTGTAAAACTGTGAATGTCACATATAAAGTCTTGAACAAAGTGTCTAAGTGTATTTTCTAGTATCCTGTGCTTTGTTCTTGCCTTGTCCTTTATTACAATTCTTGCCTACACCTTTGATAACTCTTTTGTCCATGTTTTGGACTGTTTGTAACCTTGTGTTTTGAATTGGCTCTTGGAACTGAAATCTTTCATTCAGTCACCCTTACATAACTGGCATTTTCTTCTATCTACTGCTTGCCTTTGCTTCGCCTTATGTGCTGCAGTTCATAAGCCGTCTCAGGTGTGTTAAAACACTGAAAAACCTAAGATTTAAGGAGTATGCTGGGGCTGCAGTTTGGAAAGGCTTTACAGCTGTAATTTTCAGTCCCAGGCTCTGCACAATTTTGAGTTCTAAAACATCTGATTCAACAGCTTAATCTAAAGCCTTTCAATTTCATACAGAAAACTACTTCATACTGATGATTCAAATCTATTATTGAGATCTGAAAACATTGTTTAGAACAAGACCTTTCAGGTCTATATATTGTCTAAAAAGAACAAGCTATTTGTAAGTTTAATGCTCATAAATTGGCTAAACCAAATGTTCCAAATGGAAACCAAAATGATCTTCTTAAATGCTTTTTTATGCCAAAATGCCACCTGCCTATGGCATGGCCACTTCCTCACCACTCCACACAGACTCTGATCTATTTTAGTTTTTTTATTTGTTTATTGCTTTGTTTCATGTTCTAAAATCAGCTGGATAAATAGTTTGACAGTAGAACAATTTTGCACATGCAATTTTTAAACCCAACACAACATGACCGTCTGAGATACTGTACAGTTCGGACAGGAACAATGGACGTGATGCTCGCCTGTGGTGGAGAACAAAGAAACGCCATATGATTTGCTGAGATAGCAAGCACACTGGGCACCTCTGCCTAGTATCCTGCTGGCTAATTTACAGACACTGGAGAACATGACCAGAATCTAATTTTCCAATGAGAAATGAAGAATTATAACATTCTGTGCTTCACTGAGAAAAAACTCCATCTTATTCTTAGTGTTCTGTAAGGATAGAACAGCAGAGTCGAACAAAACCAACGAAGGTGTGGTCAACAGCAAGAGATTTTTACTCCAGTGGCTGCTTGTATCGTTTGAAATACCTCACACTCAGATCCATTCCGAAAGGGCTTGGCAGCACCTGTACTATATCCGACAGCTGAGAAAGTTCAGGGACTCACCAGTGATCCCTAGGACTTTCTACTCAGGCACTGTGGAGAGCTTCCTTACACAGAACATCACATCCTAGTATGGGAGTTCCTGTGTTCAGGACCGAAAAGCTCTTCAGAGAGTGATCCATGTGGCCGAACGTTGCTGCAGGTATTTTCTCCTTATACCTACAGGACATTTATACCGGGAGATGTAGGTCCAGAGCAGCTTGGATATTAAAGGACACATCCCACACTAGTAGCGTCCTGAATAAGAACATGCCCCACAAACCAAAGCCTTATCTTAAGGGACTGATACAGCACTGTCATATGTCAAAACATGTCCATTGCTTTGTTTACATTAATGTTTACATTACTCCGTATACATTGCTGGCACAATGCACTTTAATATCTCATTTTGTACATTGTACATAAAATATCCATTTTCATGTAAAAAATCAGCTTGCTTGTTTAAGTTGTTGTAATTTAAAATTTTCATTTTTATATCTGTGTTTATACAAAGATTTATAATTGAACCTCTTTTAAAACTTTTGCATAAAACAGAAGTGTTTCAGGGTAAATTTTACTGCATGTTGTATTTGCATAACTATGGATGTCAAAAATAAAGAAGCATAAATCTTGAATCTTAAATCAATGAAAACATTTTTTGAGAATTTTGATCAGATTTGAGACCTTTGTTATTGATCTTGGGTATCTCTTTTTTGGGTGCTGTTAATTTTAGGAATTCCAAGTAATTTATAGAATCTGTTTGAAAGGCTTGTACTTCACACTAAAACACTACAAATTTCTCTCTGGAAGTTTTAACTGAATGCAAGTTTTTTCCTTAAAGTTCAACTTTGGTCAAGACAAATCACTTAAAGTTGGGATGCTTGGTGTTTGTCAGAACGGGAAGCCGATTGCTTTGACTGCAACAACTTTACACAGTTATATTTGCTGTATTATTTTTACATTACCTGGGTTGTCTTTGTGGGCACATGAAGCAGCTGAAGTGTTTAATCTACAGCATTTATCATCAAGGTAATTCAGTTGCGTGTTTCGAAGCGGAATGTTAAACATTCTCCTGTGCTGTTCAGGTGGAAACTCATTGTGCATTAAGGACTTTAACTTTGGCCTTTCAGCTGTTATACACAAGTGCCTGTGTGTATCTGTCACACCCCTCATTTGTTTATTCATGCCCCAAGGTCGCTGTTATCATCATATGGTGATGTAACTCATAATTACTTGCTAATTACTTTGTTTCTCCTCAGTGAGCAACAGAAGACCGTATACTGATTGTTGAAGGGTATTGGAAGCTCTGTATGCTGTCAGAATCATAGCACTTACAGAATATTTGAAGGCCTCTTATGCTCATGAGTAACATGTTGTGCCAACTCATTTAGTGAAAATCAAAAGCATGGGATGTTTTGTGAGCAAAATTTCCATTTTAGGGTTGAATATTTGAGTAATTGTTGTTAATTAGCTCTTGTCTTTATTGTTCAAATGAAAGATTATGCATATTAAATTGTTGGATTTTGTAATGGCCAAATGAGTGGACAAAATATATTTTAATGAATTCGTGTGTTCACGAATGAATGTGCTGTTCACATTAACCTAAACAAATCAGATGATCTCCACAGAGTGAACACTGCCCACAAAAAAGAGAATTCTTGATACTTGTTTCTGCTTCTTGGTGTTTGTTAAATTCACTTGTGCTTCTGCTGGCAGAATTAAACCCAGTGGACGTAATACATATACAAATAGATTAAGATTCAACCTGAATAACTTAAGTATATGGTGTTGGACCTGGGTTGTGATTTTGCCTCACACACAAATTTGCAAACGCAGCTGGAGCTTAGAGGTAATTTTACATGGACCAGTCCTTAGAGTTTTGCCAAAATGAACATTACGCAGGAGCTTATATGGAGCTAGAGGGACCCGGTTGGGTGCTTCTTCCATAAACAGAAGGAGGATCATTTTTCGTCAAAGGAGGCATTTAGTCCATGGCCAAATAAAAGCAGAACAGGCTGCCTGGGGCTAGGCTTTCTGATTTAGTCTCCGAGTCACGGCAACCTTCAGAAGTTAAAGCTCACACAATGAACATGAGATTGAGGGTGTGTGTGTGCGTGTGTGCTGGGGGGTGGATTTAAATAAGGTAAATTTGCAAATAAAATCTCTTAAATCTAGTCTAACATCTAATATTTCAATTTTATATGTATAACGACATTATTTTCAGAAGAGTATATAATAACCTTAATTAATTTATAATCTTATCTCTATCGTTTTTTTATTTGTTTCAAGTCACTTGGTGTAGTGAAAGATTATACTCATAATTTTAGATATTTTTCCAAAAAATATATTGCTTCACTCACAAATATTTATCTATATTTACATGTGTTGCCTGAAACAAGGGACATGAATGAAACGTAATTATATTTTTTAAGGTAAATACGTTCTACTTTTGACATTTCAGGCCATTTGAACTGATTTAATATGAAAAAAAGTCCTACATTTAAGTTTTTGCACCGCACTGATATGATCTGGTTCCAATTATAAAAAGAAATAGCTGATCAGTGAGAACCAATCGCTCTACTCCAAAGGCCAAACTCCAAAGGCCATCCTTTGTGCTCGCTCATCATCCCCGACTTTGTTCTACAGGGATTAAGTGTCTTCTAGTGGATGGAGAAAAGGACTCTGTGTAACACAACCTTACACTCAACTCTAGTAAAGGGAAAGCCAATGTATGATTAGTAAAACCAGAACCAGAAACCGAACTCTTAGCGCGCTAAGAAGATTCTTAAGATACATCTTACCAAAGTTGTTTACTTTTCTAGGTTCCCCGAAATGTCCCTAAGGAGGCTTCTTAAGATGCTGCCTCTTACGTGCCACGTTACGAGGAGCTGGCCACAGACAAAGTGCTGAATTAGTTGACATCGATCACTCTGGAATCGATTTTTCAGTTCTTTTACATGACAGTGTTAAGAAAGACAGCACATTCTATGCAAATTCTTCCAATAACACTTATTTCAATATGGGTTAACTTATCAGTAGCATGTCATAATAGACAGATATATAAATGTAATTACCAACTGTTGTTATTAATATTTCCATGTAACCTAGTGGCAGGGAAATGAACCAGGTTTTAACAGGATGCGAACCAGAGGGAGCAATCATAGTTGTTAGTTGATTGACAAACAGCTGGTGTTACTTATGTGCAATGCACACTTAATCGGCCATTGGATTTTCCTACACTAAACACAGATCTACCTACACTAAACACAGAGAGAGAGAAAAACAGAAAGAAAGAAAGAAAGAAACAGAGAGAGACAACACTCTTCACCAGCTTAAGTATCAACATTAATAACAGCACTAAAAATAAATATGGATTGCCATAGCAAAAAAGAAGTCTGCTTCCAGTTCAGCTGCACGCAGAACCTGGCAGGATGTACGCCAAAAATGACATGATTTTTCCAGCCATGCCAAAGCCAGAGCTGCTGCAGTCTGCAGAGATTGGGCAAGGACAGGTGCTGGGTCCAGTTAGGTTGGCATGTACGGGAAAGGCAGCCTCTCATGGAGTCCCTGGGGGAATTGATGTGAGCAGAGGTGATGCTGAGCATGCCTCATGCTCACAGGCCAGACCATCACCTCCTCCCAGTACAGCATGCTCCCCAGGTACAAAGACACCTGCAGCACGCTCTTCTCCTGGCAGCACGGAGCCTGAAGACCTCAGTACTCCACCACGTCTGGAACGTACATCCTTGCCAGCCCGACGTCACTACAGCACAACCCACAGACTGTCACCATGCCATTGTAGGAAGGAACTTGTAAATATTGAATGAGAGAAGTTGGTGGTTTTATGTGATATTCAGCGACAGTTGAGTGAAGCAAACAACCTCGCTCGACAGTTACTAGAGCTGAAGAAGGCCAAGCTGGAGCTGGCCAAACAACAGCATGCCCTGGCAGAGGTGCAGCTTAACAGGCCTCCGATCTCTGTACCGATCTTGCTGCCAACTGAAGGTAAGCCAATTTTTCTTTGTGTACAGATTTTAATGTTCATTCCCTCACAGTTGCTAATTAATTTTTTAAATAGATGCTAAGCAACAGTCACACCAGTGACCGTGTGTGTGCTTACGTGTATGTTAAAAAACATATTAATATTCCATTAAAAGACGTGAGCACCAACAAGATTGTATGTCATTCTGTCATCCTAAATGTGTCTGTAGCACAACTGCTCTACTGCAATCAGAAACCTTCTCGTAAAAGGTTGCACTGTCTTTAGATAAATGTATGTATGCACAAGGAAATTCACTAATATTAATGTAGGTGAATATGTGTTTTTAAAGAATAGTTTGTAGTAGCAGAGTGCCAGTCTGAGATCATGAGTGTTTGAAAACATTTCCCTGCTTGAGGCAGAGCAGTGGAGAGAGAAGCTCTCTTCTAATCATGTGACATGTTGAATACACATTTGATAAATCAAGATTAGTCAGCAAGACTACATAGTTTAGACATCAGTTAACTTTTGACAGAGATATTCTAACATTTAGGTCTATACACCTTTAGGTGAAGCATGTCAGAGTTTTGGATTGTACAGCGCACATATGAAATGGACACGATGAGATGACAAAGTAATGGTTTAAAATATTAAAATCACTCAAAGGACAATGAACAGATGTGGGTATTGCAACTCCCAATTTTATTTTTTCACTTAACTGAATCAAATTCCATCATAAAATAAATAAAATGTGTCAAAAGGAACGTCCATCCAATCATGCATGATTGGCTTATGAGCACAAAGTAAGCTAAACAAAAACAAAGAACAAATTTTCCCCCAAATAATTTTCAATCAACAGCTAGCTGCCTTGCCTCAACCCCGGCAGTGTGCAGTGCAGCCCTCTGTGGAAGATTGAAGACATCAATGCCTCCCTTGTCCTCCTCATTCGCATCCTCCTTCTCCTCCCGCTCTGGTAAAGTTGCATCTCCATGCACAGCCATGTTACTGAGCATAGCTGTTGTCCTCCTGTGGACTTGTGCAGGGACCGAAAGTGCAGCTTCCAGACGCAGATTGCATGCTCAACGACGTTGCAATTGCGCATGTGAACATTGAAAGCTCTTTCAGCCCGAGTCTGTGGGTTGCTTACAGGTGTAAAAAGGTACCTTCTCAGAGGGTATCCACTGTCCCCGAGGAAGACGCACTAACCCAAAGCACCTCTTTCTGCTTGCTCACCCTCAGCAGAATTGGCCCAGACAAAACCACTTCGCCACCAGGTCAGAGATAACACCCTTGTGGTCCACCACTACCTGGAAGTTTAGTGTCCCTTTTGCTAGATGTATGCCTGATCAAGCACTGATGGATTCGCAATTGTGATTAGGGTTCCATCCACCAGGCCTAAAACTGTCAGCAATGTTATGGCAGCCTTGATGCACCACCTGGACATCCTGGCGTGTTGCTGGCAGTTGGATCCAATCCCTGGCATGATGCAGAAGGTCGTCGGTAACAGCGCGGACGCACCTCCACACAGAGGTCTTGCTGAGGCCGTAACCTTTTCCCATGACCTCTATGAAGCTCCCAGTAGAAAAAAAATGGAGCGCTGCAAGTAACGGGACTTAATGCGCAGCTACGATACGTTGATCTGGCAAGCACGGGTCTGAGCAGGTCCAGAAGCTCCATAGTCTGTTACCTCGGAAGGCAAAACTTTTTTAAAATAGCCACCTCAGACAAAATATCAAAAGGGCTGAAGTTTTGCTTAATTAAAAATTCACAAGAACTACATGGCTCCGCGACTTGTGCCGTCTTTGATTTAGCACAAAGCACATTGTACCACTGTCATAGCTGGTTGCTTTTGATTACACATTTATACGGTTGCCGTGTATGGCCAAATTGTTTGCAACCTGTTCAATATTAAAATGTGTTGCCAATTTTGATGCATTAATCACATTTGAAATAGGCTAATTAACAATAGAACTCCCAGAGGGCAGACATTTGGAAATTCTACCTATGAAACCCACCAGACAGTCGATGGGCTGGAAGGCTTTTAGCTAATATTCTTAATCAGCTGTGAACAGATGCTTTTGTTATGTAAACAAGGTGTCAGAGTCTCCTTAATGGGGCGTGGGGGTGAGGAGCAGAGAGCAGGGTGTGCGGGGGAGGTGTAAAATGTCTGATGTGTCAGAGGTGGAACAGCAGCAGTGGGGTTGGGGCTGTCTGCAGCTGATGTCAAAGACTGAACCCTAGATTAATCAAACCTATTGAAGAAGTGATTCAGTTCTCTGTACCATGCTAGCTAGATAATGTTGCACAGTGCACTTTAACATTAATTTGCACAGAGTAAGAGCTACTGCTAAGATTATTCAAATACATATCCATATCCAGTCTTAAATATTGTATGTTATATTATCTTTGTAGAAACTTTTAGATTTTAAAACTTTTTGAGTTGTGCTTATATTAAGCACATGCATACTTGTGCTAATTTCTTATTTCTTGTTTATTTTTAGTGTCTTAATTCCAGATTTTATTTCTTGTTTATTTTAGTGTCTTAATTCCAGATTTTATACGTAATTTAATTTGTCTTAAACTATAATTCTGATTTATTGACAAAATAAAATAAAAAACAAACCAACCATTTGTACAAATATTTACAAATAATAATAAAAAGTGAGTGAGTACATTTCAGCAGTCACTCAAAATCTTGGCACTGCCATGGTATCTGCATTCACCACAAGTCTATCTGTTTTAGTGACCACATCCCACAGTGGCATGATTGTTCTTGCACTGGTGTTTGACCTGGCACATGGCTCTTTTTCCAGGGCTACGTGTGGAGGGTTGTGTTCGAAGCAATTGTTTTTTTCTTGCCTTCTTCGCAGTGTTGGGGGAATGCCCTGTTTAGCCAGGGATGAATTGCCTGGGTGTCAGAGATTCTTTAGCCGGAAGAACAAACACCATTTCGCTCAAATGTATCAAAAGAAAGATTTATTAAAACATCTGCAGATGGGGTCAGGGTAGGTCT
>JBBKCR010195196.1:0-13321 GCA_037577295.1 Ladigesia roloffi | reverse complement strand
CGGTAGTGTGTTAGCTCTCTGTACACATAACAATAGACATTTAGTGGAATACGTACAGTGAAGGGACCATAGACATACATAGAATACATAGAAACATCAGACAGTGAGTAAACAGAATAAAGACATAGCCTGCATTTTTTTTTTAATATAATTATTCGACTGTAATATAATTAGTCTCAATATAATATTACATGTTTAACACTGAACACAAAACTTCACACTATTTTCCCCTCCAAAAGTTTGTCGACAGTCCCTCCCCTTCCGCCGCGACGCAGTCAGTGTGGCGTCCATATAGTGCGTATAGTGTCCATCAGAGCGGTAGAGAAAACAGAGTGGCGACACTTCCATAGGGTCCCGTTGTAAGCAAGGAGGGCGGTACTTCCGTCCTACTTCCGCGTTATAGGGAGCCTCAAAAGTTCCAAACATCAGTTGCACGCCGTTGGATTACATTGATTTCGTAAACTGCGTTTTTTTAAGTTATACAATATATGTCCAAGTTCAGCTGTCCCTTATGTAGTCGATACTGACTTAGTTTAATGTATTAAAGTGTAAATACTCAGTTTTATCTTGACCGATTTTCCGGCTATAAACTGCTAACTCCGATTTCTGTGCCAGCTCTGGAGCCTATAAATGAGAGTTTTGTTATAATTTCAGTAACGTATTTATCACCTAAAACATTTGTCTAATTAAAAAGGACAGCAATACATATTTTGTCGGGTTTCTGAGTTTAATATACATAACGTGTTCCTGATTTAATATACTGCATACATTTTTAAATATGGTAAATTTACATATGTGTTAGTTAGCAACAAGCAGAGCAAATATCAGTAGTGTGATATATATATATATAGTGCAATACCAATGTGCTGTCTATGCTGTCAATAATCTTTTTACAGTCCATGTATACGTCTGTATGATTTCTTACTGTACACGGTTATCTGTGCATTACTCCACAGAATTCTGCTGCCATTGTTAATGTGAATTATTTATCTCATATCATCACACTATGTATTCAGGAGCTAATGATAATGAATTGTACCTTACCTTAAACTAGAGAGCTAATTCTGTGCCATCAAAAAGTGGAATTGGTTTGTGATTAGGATGTGTGACTCGTGAATAAGCGAGCTCTTTGTTCTAGATGTAATATTGATAGAGTAGATATGCTTTCACTGTGATTTCAATATGCTTTTGTCGAAATAATTATCCTATGAGAACTGACTTCAGTTGTGATATTAACAATGTTCGTAGTTATAGATGGACAACAACTGCATAGCTAAGGACAATTAAGATTTTATTTAACAAATACTAAACTTATTTTAATATTATAAACAAAGCAAAAAAGAACATTTGTACAGCAGGTGCCATGTTATGAGACACAGCTTTATGGGCTTTTTCTTTGCGGGTGTGACCCAGTTGGCTACTGGTTGCTGGACGGAGTGGATTCTGGAATAAGGTGGATGTCTGCAAGAGGCTGCTGGAGCAGTGACAATCCCTGAACCTGCGTGACTGGTATTGCAGTGTGTTTGGCAGTGGTTGGACTTCTATAGCTTTAGGAACTGAAGGTTTTTTTGATTTCATGGCCACCTTATTTTGACTGCTGCTTCCCATGTGCCCAGTATTTTTACTGTTCCTCTTCCTTGCATCCCTGATGCACTTGGCCTCAATTCTTAATCTCAGCCTAATGAATTTTGAAATTATTTGTTTCTTTATGTCATGGCAGGAGGGAAGGCTGCTGTCCAGGACCATGGCCTCTTTTTCAAGCAGTGCCACCGCATTTAGAGACTCCATGAGGGAAACACTGTTCCTTGCCCTGAGGAGGTGCTCTAATTTAGAGACAAGATTGAAAGCCTCATCTGATGGACGACAGAGGGCACCCCACCTGAACTCTTTAAGGTGTAGCAAAGTGCTGCATTTTTTTTTAGAACTGTCATCACCATTTTCTACAGCAGCACTCTGGCTGGCAAATTTTACAATTTGAGCAGCGAAGAACATTCCTTACAATATATCCTGCCAGGTGGTACAACACACAGGAATCTGTTTTTGATAACTCTGGTGTCTCCATAGGGTCCATCAGCTGCTCCACCCTCAGACCAGGGCTGCAGATGCTCTCCTGGTAGTCCAAGAAATCTACCAAGTGGCTAGAGCAATCCTCCTGGTAGCTACCAGTTTTCACTGGCAAGAGGAACTGCCCAACAGTAATTGCCCTTAGGGCATAGTTAAACTCCACAGGAGTTGGGACAGGATTCCTTTGTCTGATGCAGCTGAATGTGTTCTCCAGGTAGTCCTGTGTAAATCGACTGGTGAGTACAAATTTATGTCCCTGATTTAACACCTCTTGCTGTACCTCTAGTATAGTGGTTGTAGCCATCACCACTCCTGCCTGAACTGGTTTCCAGGTGCCCTGATGACCAATCCTCAGACCACGAAAAAGATGGATGGTGTCCTGAAGAAAGCTGATTGCCTTTTCATACTCTTCCTCTTTGAAGAGGCTCAGGGCAGTAGTGACATTGCGGGATGACATTAGGTCAAACCAGTGGTCCACCTTCTCCAGGAACCATGATGTTGTCAGGTATGCTTGTGGCCGTTGCTCTTCCTTGACTAGGTATTTTAAGCCAGCACTAGATGATTTGCTAAACATGTGCATGGCAGAGCTAACCTTCATTTTCTCAAAATGGCTAGGCTGCAAAACATCCCTCGATAGCTTTGGAGCAAGTTTTAATGCCATTCTCTCTTGATAGGCCACAAGGTCCTGCAAAGGCCGTATTGACACTTCACTGGATGTCAGCTGCTACTGCTCAACCACATCTTGTGGAATGGTTATTATATGTCCTGAGACAAGGACATTTCTTATGTTTTTTACCAGATGTGGTACATCAGGCATGAAATAGAGCCTCTGGTGTGACTGGACAGGATGTGGGACCCATGTATGATTGTAGTCCACTCCAAAAGCCTTCCACATTGCCCTGTTGGAGCTTCCCATGTCAGTGGTGACATTAATCACGTGAAGCCCAACAGAAGCTGCTGCTTCCACTACAGCAATTATGATTGGCCGATAGACTGTGCCATGTGTAGAATTACCAGTATAGTGGTAGGCTACAATTTGTTTCCAGCGTGTGGTCAGTCCTGCCAGCATAAACACACAAGCATGAGTAGCAGCTCCTTTGTGTCCTGGTAGTGTGACATCCCCAAATATCTTCCCAGTCCCCATATGCAGCTCCAAACTTTGAGTGATTGACATCTCATCTAAGGTGAGCACACATTCACGCTCCATTTGTCATGCAAGCTACCTTCAGCCTCAGCATCTCAAACACCTCCCCTAATACACCTGGCTCCAGCTTAATGTGCTGCACCCTTCGCTGAATTGTTCTAATGTCTGGCAATGGAATTTGCATGTCTTGTAGTGTTTTATAACCTGTTGTCCCTGCAGTAAATCGTATTTGAATTGCTTTTTTTATTGTTTCATTCCCCCACCGTATCCCACGGTTGTTTTTTTGTGCAATTGCTCGAATTTGATCTTTTGTAAAAATTGCTCTAAACCTAGTTTGCAATAAACTGTTTCTCTTTCTTATTGTTGAATTTATTCTTTTCTGATGTGCAAGAGCCTTTTGTGCTTTCTGTCTCATAGACCTTTCATGTCCAAGTTCCTCCATCAGGACATCTACACTTGACCCTGGCTGACTGGGACCTGGCTGACTGGGCCCTGGCTGACTGGGCCCTGGCGGCCTGGGCCCTGGCGGACTGGGCCCTGGCTGACTGGGCCCTGGTGGACTGGGCCCTGGCTCACTGGGCCCTGCTTGGCTCACTGGGACCTGCCTGGCTCACTGGGACCTGGCTCACTGGACCCTAGATCTCTTGGTGTGGCCCTCACATTTCCCTCCAATTCCACTGCACAATTGCTCTTTTGTCCCTCAATCTTTCCCTCAACCTCTGTAACAATAATAAAGTGTTTTAGTGACATGGCTGTTTAGTGTCTGAATTTCTATCATTCAATCGTAAAAAATATAAACATTGTAGGCTATTCAATTACATCATACCCAAGTTTGATGTTGAACAGTAGTTGTGTTCACCATTTATTGGATTCAGTACAATTTCAGCTAATCTTCTTGGTGGGACCTTTGGGCGGTGTATAAAAATTGTGGGGACAGCATGTGGTTTGAGCTTCAGTTGGCCTTTTTTGGTGAGAATGAATTGGTCATCTTCAAAGTGTTCCTGCAATGAGGCTTGTATAATAAGTTTTCACACATACACCCAATGACAAGTTGAAAAAAATCACTGGCATCATTGTACTATACATTTAAATGTTCTGCCTGTCTACATTTTAACATACTTGACAGAGTTTTCTATTGTAGGTTCCAGAAATGTCCAGATTTTTTCTGCTGACCATTGCCACCCATTTTTTTCTTCGCCCTGTGTCCTTAGGGAAACCATACATGTGGCATCCGTTTTCAGACCGGTTGGAACAGCCAAATGCAGCACAGCCAACCATGGTGTCACGTATCTGTGAAATGTTAGTTAGAGCCATTGCTGTTATATCTCTGAATTCAGTCAAGCTTTAGTAAAATGTCTAACATATTTTATTCTGTATTTTTTATATGTATTGTACCTGTGTACCAGTGACAAATGGTGATGATAAAAGTAATGTTGTTTTTCAATTTCATACTTATTTGGGTTTTCCATGAGCTAAGTGTTGTCCAAAACTGCAATTTGCCTTTTGTTGATATTCTGTAATATGTCTTTGATACATGTTTATATTAATATTATTTTATATTACTGATATGTTAATATCAAGGGTGTGAGAGACTGTAAAGTACACTGAATGCTAACAAGCTAATATCTTAATGCTGACATCCAACATTTTGGGCAGGTTTATGGAGATATAAGGACTTCTTTATAATCCTATACTTTTTATGATGCATCAGTTCTGAAATGTTAAACATTAAAGCTCCTAAAGAATACTACAGATTGTTATGTGCAGTTTATTCTAGTATTACGCAAAGAGGCACTAATATGCAGATGCTAACGCTAAAAACCTCCCCTCACAAACAACTTTGATAGTATGATAGACATTGATAGTATGCAGCAAATATACAATAGTGGCCCGTGTACTTTTGAATTGTATAATTTAATATTTACCGCTCAATACTTAAGATACTGCTGTCAGCTCAATGCAGGACTATGGCAGAACAGCGTTTGTTTGGAACTTTTGAGGCTTACATGGACCACGTGACCGGATACGGCGGCGAGATCAAAGAGTGTCGCAACTCTCTCTCTCTCTACGGCTCTGGTGTCCATGCTCTGCGCACTGCGTTTTCTGGCCAAACTTATGGCAGCATCCCGGTAGCTTCAGCACTACGCACTAAATTCGCGCACTAAAAGTGCGCAAGTTCGCGATTTCGGACATACCCTCTGTTTTCTCTACCGCCCTGCCGGATATGGTGCATTGTGGGACTTGTAGTTAATTTATTTACTTCCACAGTTATTTACTTCCACAGTCGTTTACCTCCGACATTTTCCTTAAAATTCAACATGAATATTTCATATGTGCATTCGTTAGTATTGCACCGTCACATAAATACTGGACTGAGTCAATGGACCCATGACGAACACGAAAGTATTGAGTAACCGACTATCTTGCGTATTCGTGACGTCAGTCGGTGTTCTAAGGTTTTATAAATATTTATTTCAATTAAACTCAATTTAGGAAGACATGTCCGTAAATTATTATTTGGTGTATACAGTGGATTGTGTATAGATCTGCTTGTCTGGAAAAAAATATTTGTAGTTACCTCTTTCCCATGATGCACCACTTGAGGGAAATTCAATTCAAATTTGGTGAGATGGACGAAGGATGTCAAGAAGAAGGTAAAGTTAGTAAAATAATGACGCTTCTGAAAAGTACCGATTGCCTAGAGAGTTGCTGTGAAATGTTAGTGGAAGTCAGTCAGTGTAGTGATGCGAATAAACTCAGTGCTGTCGATTTACATCATTCGTGCTGGGTCCCTGAGGAAAGTCAGGGCGATTTAAGGACACAAATGTGTCCGCAGTTATCTGGAACCTCTGCAGATGTTGGAATGGAAGAAGTTTCGTTCCCTGCGACAGGTGGAGATAAGAATTTGGTTCAAGATATGGGGAATATTATTCAGGGATCATCCGGCGTCAAGAAGGTGGGCGAGAACTTTGGCAGACCAAAACTCGCTCCTGGGGCAGAAGCAGAGATTGATCAGGAGACAAGTAAGGATTGTGCATTTATTTATTTTATTCTGGCTTTATTCTGACACACACAACTGATGATACGGAACACCTACTGTACAGTGACACACTGTAGTGAGACTATATAGAGAAAGAATCGAGAGATCAAAATTTTTGGCCCACTGCTCAAATAAGCTAGAATCGGGTCTACACAGAGTTTTGTTTGATAAACGTAGATTTATAGGCTACTCATTTATTATCGTATTTAGATTATTTATGTATTTGCTAATATTTTGTTTATTTAAATCTCAAATTTCAACTATAGATTTTTGCCATGATACAACTATTTTTGCTGTATGGCATTAAACTTAAACTATTACTACTACTGCTGCTACTGGTGCTGCTACTACTATTTGATGAATTGAGACTGAATAAGCTTTTTTATGTACTAATGAACCAGTGATTTAAACAGCAAGGCATGTTTTAACATTTGTGGTGTGCTGAGTATTATGATACTATGCTATCGGTCAAAAGTTTTAGAATACCCACATTTTTCTGTTTTTTTTTTTTGTATTGAAATTCAAGCAGTTCAATATCTCGTTTTTAATTCTGCAGAAAGTTCTTCACATCTATGTTGCAGAAGTTCACATAATCCTAAAGAAGCTGTGTGGGGCTTAAGTCTGTAAACTTTTGGTCACTCCATGTTTTCCAGCTTAACATCTTGTTCTTTTTTTCTAAGGTAATTCTGGCATAGCTAGGTTTTGGGTCACTGTCTTGCTGTAGGACGAACCCGACCAAGTAGACACATGAACTGCATGGCACTACAGAATTATTTCCCACTTCTGGGTAACCTTACCATTTTTAAACCGCTCACAGTTCAGCACTGACCTTTGTTCACTTTCATGCTGTTTGAATTTCAGTTTTAAAAAAGCTTGAAACGCTGGCGAGTTCTGAAATGTGACCAGTAGTGTATATTTGTATAAATGCGTCTGGTGTTATTACAAGCCCACTTCAATAAGTATTAATGAATTATAATGACCAATTATGCATTAGCCCATGTTTTTATAACCAAAAGCTCATAACTGATGATGACTATATTTTCAAGAACCAGGCAGGTGTGTTTGAGGAGACCAACAGCGGTAAACAGCATTTAAAAAGATACTGTACTGGTTGCACTTGTATCAGAGGCACCCACACTTACATGAGCATGGTCTGCCACTTAATTACCTGGTCAACAATATTTTATTGATTGGGTAGTGGCAAATGCGCCTTGTTTATAGCAAGGGTTGGGCTATAGTCAAAAGAATGTGGCTAGGCCAAAATGGTACATAGGTGTTTCTGATAAATTAATTGGATTGATATAGAGCATTGGCCTCTGGCACCGCAAGAATGGCATTTAGTAGTGTTTGGTGATTTCCGTACACGTCTGATGTAGCCTAAACAATGTACCAATCAAATGTTACTTTCTGCTTTTGCATACAGACCTACCACCCTCTGATTTGGCCAGACAGGAGGTTTCTGAATGTAGGACATGTGATGATGAGATTGCAAGAAAAGGCAGAGAAGAGGGGCGCGTGGATGTGTATTTTTCCGGGAGCGTGACCCAGGACAGCTGCTGTAGGTTTGTCTGCGAGCTCTTCAAGTGTGTCCTCTATCAACGACAGCAGCTACCCATGACATACGACCAGATGGTGTTCTTTCAAAAACAGCAGCACAAGTCTGTTCAGGTAAGAACTTGCTCAGTCGAACTTAGCCTAAGCTCTTGGAGTAGGCAGGCAAGCACTGTGTCCTAAACGTTATGCTGAAAAAAATTTAATTATTTACAAAGCATGTAAATTAAGTTTTAAGACTGAATAGGTATGTGATGGTCACAAACATATGGAAGCCACTAGAAGCAATATTAAATGGTCAGTAATGTTAATGTTGATAATTCAGATGGGTATCCATCTTGCTCTGGTCACAGCTCTGGGAGACCATTGTCCAGAACTACTTGGTGACTTCCTTGCTAAAATGATAAAACTAGAAAGTATGTAGTATCTCACTGAGTCTTGACCTTGTGATCTGTCTCATTAATCAAGATGAAAGTAGGCAGAGTTCCTGATTTCCATCTTCACTAATCCTAAGAAAAGGCAGTGTACCCTAAGCAAGGTACTGTCCCCACACACTGCTCCCCACACACTGCTCCCCAGGCACTGTGTTCTGGGGTGCCTGCTGCTTCACTTGGTAAAGGGGATAATTGCAAAGGAAGAATTTAGTGCTATTCACGTATGAGAGTTCTCTGACTATTCCACAAATTGTTCATAATCTGGAAATCCAAGCATAACCTGCCCAGAAGAAGGTTTAGCATGCAGTAAACATCAGTGGCGGCTGCTAATCTTATAAAACAGGGGAAGCTCATTTTAGGTGTGCATCATGAAATTTGAAATCTGGCCTCTGTTCCTTTTTCATAAAATGGTTTGTGACCCTGTTGTACTTCATCCACCTGTGAGCAGGGAGTCTTTACACTTCCAGTCAGCCAGTTCACCTGGTCATACTAGGAGAGCTAAATCGCTATTTTTCCCTGATTTTTGCACCACTTCAGTTTTTGGTGTTGATCTGCCCTGTTGTTTCCTTTTGAATCTCTCATTGTGAGGAAGATTATTAAATGGCTTTGCCAAAATAACTATTACAATAGCAATAATGTTAACAATATTATGCACAGCTTGCTAGCTGGCTGGTTTTCCACCCAAGAGCTCCTTTAATGATATGAAAGAAGGAGCAAACTCAAGATCGCTGTAATTACGATTTGACACTGCATGCAGCAGGTGGCCTCGCAACTTCTCTCGCAGATCCGCTGGGACTGAGCGTGAACCTCCAAACTAAAACATGCTGTCAGTCAAAAAGGGTTTCCGCCCTTTAGACAGTCCCTCCAATCATCATGCAGCAACCCAGCTTTTCTGCAGTGAGACACGCCCCTCTGCAAGCATCCGTAGATCCCGAGTGAAGCTGGGCTTCAGGAGGTTTAATGCTCTGTGCTGCGTGGAATTATATGAAAAGAAAATCGAGGCAAACAATCAATAAATACCGTATTTTGAATGAGCTAATCATGAAGTTGAGCTCGATCTAAAGGCAATATAAGTACGACATATTTGAGCATTTATTGTCTAACATAAGTAGAGCTTCCTTTGTAGTCTTAGAGCAGCCGGCACTGGACATAGCCATGGTTAAAAAGTGATCCACCATCATGAGAAAGACATTCCGAGGTTAATTTGAGCTCAGCTTCAAATCATCTGGCTAAGCAATTGTCGGGGATCACAAGAGATGCCCTCCATGGGTGCAGAAACTCAAAAAAACCAACAGAGTCCTTTTTTCTCAAATTGAATCATAAGAAAGATTTATTGGAACATCTGCAGATGGGGTCAGGATAAAGACTCAGAGACACAGAAAAGTCTCCCTGTCCAAAACCTGTTCTCCCACTTCTTCACACAGAACATCATATCTTATACCCAAAATTACGTAAGATTCGACCTTGTTTACCTTCTTCCTCGGAGTCTAAACATACATTGTTATGAACAAATAGATGTCACTTTGACCCTCTAAGCTAGGTGTCAAACCATGAAGTTAGGACATCTAATCAACTATGCTAAACTAAACAACTTATGTGCTTTTTCTAAATTAATTTCTTACATTTAATTTTAAACCCACATAATATTAAATTATTTGATTTTAACCTTACCTAAGGATCTATAATTAAGAAGTCCCAGTGTAACAATCACAAAAAATCAAAACGGTGAATTCAAATGGTTACAGAATAAACCTTCATTCAAAAGAAATTCAAAATAAAATATTACCTTAAGAATAAATGCAAATTTTTCCACATCACAATAAATCCTGCATTGACTAGCCACTGGCTTTGAACCACTTGTGCTGCCTCATCATCAAAACAAAATTTTCTTGATGGTATGTGATATATCCTAAATTTTCTGGCCTTTATAATTTGTAAAAAATTGTTTAATGAACATGGCAGAAACAAAAAACACGTTTTGTTACTATAATTAAGAATACAAATATTTATTAATACTTAAGTTTTAAAACAATATTTTGAGGGGAATTCTGCCAGTGTAATCTTTGACATTCAAAGTTGAAAGTTAGTATATTTGTTGAAACTATCAACAGCTTAACTAGATCCATCTTTTTTTTTTTTTATTGTATTAGTTTTTATATATGAAGAGCTCTTTTCCAAAGTGCAATGAACGCCATATTTAATAAAATGCCATTCGGGAGTCTATTTACTGTTACATAAAAATTTCAATCCAAATCGCTGTACATTAAACCCCTTATGTTTATGGAGTTTATATTTAAAGACCACTCACGAATAGAGTAAAATGTGTGATGTTAAAAATATAATAAAAGTATAGCGTAAGCCCTAAATATGCCTTCACATATGCTCCCAAAATGTTTTAATTTCATTTTAAATTCTGCATAATACATTATCCTTTTAAGAATGTAAAGGTAAACCTGTATCGGTACAGTGTACAATTAACTGCTGTCTCCTGCAGTGCTAGAATGTAAAATATCTTTATTATCCATATACTGTACTGTAATTCATGTACCATACTAATTTATTTGGTATAAGCCGGGTAAACACAGTAATACATTTATTTACAACAATAAAAATACAGGGCTTTATGGAGAACAAAATGAAAAATATCAAATCACTTACATGAATAATGTGCTCAGATTGGCTACTTTCAAACCTCCTTCCTCTGAGTACAGAGATATTTCACAAACCCAAGACGTGTTTTATTTGTGTTCTCTCGACAGTATCAAAAATGTATAGTTATATTTCATGTGGAAATATAGCTGAATTGGCATTAATATTTTTACAAAATATTTCATAATAATTTAGCTCTAAACGCATGAAAAATTATATATATTGCCATGAAAAATGAAACACTTTTGGTCATACCGCAGAGCTCAAATGGCAGATACCCTATACATTTGTGTTTGATCACTGTATTTCTCAAAATTATACCATTCATGCTATTGGACGGTATTGGATCTCAAGCAGCTTGCATCTTTTATTAATGGTCGTCACACAGCAAACAACTCTTTTCAGCTCCACTGTTTTTATGTTTGTTTTTTTTGTGAATCACAACACTTCAGACCTCATCACAAGCCTTTTCTGCAGAGTCCTGTATAAGTGCTGCTATTATTTGTCTGCAGTACCTGAGTTCTCTATAAATGCTGCTATTATTATTTCTCGTCTAATATTTTTTTTGCTAATTTATACACTGTTGGACTAAATGCTATGTCCACAACGTGACACGAAAAGCTAACTGCTAAAGACTAAACAAAAGCATATTTCTTTGTAAAGCTGATATACTATTTAAGTTACAAAATTAGTAAATTATATTTTTTATACTTAATTATTTAGAATATTAAAAAACTCCTGATCCATGCAACCGTGGTGTTACTGCACTACTAATGTTTGTAGTATGGTGTTTTGCCTAGTCTGGGGCTCCACACATTTATTTTATCGTTGGGGTTACATTCCAAGAGCAAACATGCATAGTGAAAAATTGCCTACATGTGCCTACTTTTAAAGTGTAAACCTTAATTATGCCCCAAATATGCTCCCCAAACACATTAATTCCATGCTTAATCCTTTAAACTGAAAGAACATGTAAAGATAAACCCATATTTGTTACAGTTAACACTCCCGCAGTGTTCAAATGTAACTAGACTGTAATTCATACACGGGTGTTTTCATTGGTATGTGCTTTTCTCTTTGTTAGCAAGTTCTTTTAATTTACAGTAATAAAAATGAAGTACTTTAAAATGAAACAAAACGAAAAACACAAGAACACCCAAGGCACTCAACGGGGGAAGTTCTGGATTGCAGCTGTGTCATGGGGCAGCAGCCAATCAGTAGCACAGAGAAATCAATAGCGTTTTTGGTTTGGCTACATTCAAATCTCTCAACTCTGAGTACAGTGGTATTTCATTATCCCAAGATCTGTATTTTATTTTTCCATGAATTAAAATCATTATCTGCCACAAGGGTTGAATTAAAATGCCAGTGTCTTTTGTGTTGAACATCAAATAAGTTCATAGATAGCACAAGCCCCTCATGGTCTGAAACCACTATGTTCTGGAGTGGACCAGTGAAAAGAACTGGTTATCGATGAGAAAATAATCCATCCTAGAATAGGTGCGGTGAACTTGTGAGAAAATTGAGCACACACTCTCCTTTGGAATGGAGATAGCACCAAATATAAGGCACCATAAATAGATAAAAAGGACTGGAAGCAGATTTACATATTGTGATAGAGATGGGAGAATTAGAACTAGCACAGGATCCAAACAACAGTTAGGATATCTGCCACATATTACAGAGTATGAGATCAGGAAATGGAGAAAAATGTGCTCGAAAAGGGTGTATACATTGGCCAGTATTACTTTCATTTTATATAGTTTGCCAGAAACAAATACATTTCAATGTTGGTATGAGATGTTTTTCAAAGAGAAAATTTTGATGAATAAGGATTGAAATGCCTCTTGCCTTAGCCTGAAAAATAGAATGAAATGCTGCCACACCCACCGAGACATGAGGTGAGTGATCTCCCACCCAGATGTCTGTACTTCCTGTAGAAAAACAACTGCCGCTTCAAACTGTTAGATGTGTAAGAAAGCCTTCCTCCTTTTAACAGCAAAATTTAAGTCCTTTATATTTCAGCTTACAATGTTTGCAGGAATTCCAATTCTCCTTCACAAAATATTATTGATGGGTGCAAGTAAAGACAGTCCCAAACGTAAAGTGAGATTCTAGGACAAACGATGGTGATCCCAAAACAACGCCGAGACAAATGCAACGTCCTAAATATTTACTGGCACTGAAGGATGCCTCCCCACCCCACAGCAAGCTCTCCAAAACACCCATTGTGTCCTCCCAAAAACTCTTCCTGTCTAAGCTCCCAAAATGTTCTTTTGAAAACACCTAACACTCCTAGATTAACCGTTGAGCATTTGAAAACGAAAGCCGTATCAGAACCAAAGCAGACCATGTGACCAAGTACATTGGGGCAAAAAAGTATTTAGTCAGCCACCGATTGTGCAAGTTCTCCCACTTAAAATGATGGCAGAGGTCAGT
>JBBKCR010195143.1:2177-13324 GCA_037577295.1 Ladigesia roloffi | reverse complement strand
CCTCTGGGGAAAGATTTTTGAAGCCAGGAAAATAAACAACATGGGCCGTTTCATTGAACAGAATTGTTCACAGTGATGTTGAATGGAACCAGGTGTCTAAACACTTTGAAAAAAATCCCTCAATGAAATATTGTGGCATAAATTATGTTTCTTTTTTATAGTTTAATCATTTAAATGCAAAAAATATCAGTGCAAATATTTTCGAGCCTCATAAACAAGAAATCATTATCTGTAATCATAATCTGAAAACTTGTTTTTTCAATTGCTCAAATAGTGCTCAAACTACTCAGTAGGGGTCGACCGATATATTGGCCGGCCGATATATTGGGCCGATATTTGGCATTTTTTAATATATCGGCATCGGCCGATATCCAAGTGCACTACGCCAATTTACCCAGTATTATTGTTGCTGTGGAACACGTGGCCCATGCAACTTGCTTGCACTAAAAAATTTTATGCTGCTGTTTTTATTGTTTACAAGTTAAATTTACTGTATTGTTATTGTTAAGTTTTGTTTTTGTTATTTACATTTCTTTTTATATTTATATTTAAGTCATTATTCAATAAATGGCAAATTGAGAAATTTTGTGTATCTATCTTTGTATTATTAGTGTGATATTTTACCTCCAATAGAAAGGGGAAACATTCGATTATTAAGCAAAAATATTTCGGCAGCATATATCGGCCTTCGGCTGACCCAGACTCCAAAATATCGGTATCGGCACCGGCTACTGAAAAACCCATATCGGTCGACCTCTACTACTCAGTATTGTGGAAACCAGTGCATCCAGGTCAACATATGTTTTCTTGTATTTTCACTCACAAATGTGAATATCAGATATGAGAGGAATGCCCAACCCTTCTGAGATGGGGCGGCATGTTTTAGCAGCAGAAGAACAACTGGCAACACTCGTCTCGAAGGCCAACCGAGCACAAACAGATCCTTTGTTAATGTCCCATATTACTACCTAGGAACTTACTGCTCTTCACTCTGGTCTCATCTTTCATTTTTTTCCATTATCTTTTTTTTTTCTCTTCCATCGCTACTGTTTTTTTTTTTAAAGCATCTCAAAGGTTAGAGGGCTAAAATCTGCTCTTTGGAAAAAGGCTTGTGTTTGGTTGCTTCTTTGAGATGTTAGTTGGTTAATGGTTGACCTAGTTCTGCTGCCATCTGGTTCCTGGAACGGATTTGCTGTGAAATAAAAGCCCATGATTTTGGGGGGAAGAAGAAGATTACAAACCATGTCATACTGGAAGATCTAAAGCCTGAAGTTATGAGAATGAAAGGGTTGTATGATTTTTGTACATGTTTGGAGATTGGTGTTAACGTGACTGTTTTTTTGATGGCCTACAAGAAATCCTTTTCCAGGCAATAATTGTCATCACACGTTGTGTCATACTTGTTTACGCTGAGAGAAAATGCATCTGTGATATCAGTGCAGTTGGGGTTCATATTCATATCTTATTGAATTCATAACACATTCTTAAGAATTCATATCATATTCTTATTGCTCATGTACTGCATTCCTGTGTGTGCAAGACAATGCTGATGTTTATCTATAAGCACTTGATATACTTCTTTTCAAACTACTTTGATATACAGACTGATTACTTGATTTTCTAAAGTCTTGGTCTTGGTGTGTGTACGGCTATACTAATTTTTGATAAATAATTAATATATTAACATTTTTCGTGGCTTTCCTGTGGTCGCACCACTTTACCAGATAAACTGAACCAGACTAAGCATGTCTCAGAAATGAGCTACTGACCTTGGAAATGAACCAGAAGTGTCTCTTAATGTCATCTTTTAGTTGCAACACCAGGTCCACACTTTTTTTGTTTAAATAAATGTCATCAGAATAATTGTGGTGATGCCATTTGACTGTTGACGTTATCCCAATTTGCTGATTTTTTGTTCACAACAAGCTGAAAACAATTTTAAAATGTTAAGTAACGTTAAGTAACTCATTTATTTTAAATAGTATTGGAGTTTTTAATATTTTACTCAGTCTGCATATGTGGCCACCTGTGCCAACCCTTGATATTGATTTGGTATTGGAAAATAACGATGACTAAATGGATTTGAAAACTTCTGCCCAACCAAAGAATCTCCAATTCCAACTTCTAGCTAGATCTCAATTCACATCATACCACCAACACGGGGGGTGGGGGAGGGGGCAAAGGTGGGCTTCCTCTTAGTGACATGATGTGGTTTTTTTTACTTCAACAGCCTTTGGCACAAAGGAGAGCGTAACTCACTGGGCAGAGCACTGTCTGCGGATTTGATGAAGTCAACCAACAGATTTTTAAGCTTGCTAATGTCATGATAAGTGATGTGGGAGAGGGAGGGCCATCCCACCCACAGAGGGCACGGCCAGTTGAGCTGACTTGGACCCCTGGCCGTGGCATCGATTTCGCAACCTGATAGGACCACCACACCCAGCTGGTTCCTAAAAGGAATTTTAATTTTGATGCTCATTTCGAGATATAGAATAGTCTGATACGGAATTCACTGTATTTATTAATTTAGGTAATAGGAAAGGAATGGCCACAAAACAAGATCGCCACGTCATTGACCCAGATGTGAGAGGGAAGCTTGGAGATTTTTCCTTCTCATGGGTAGCTGAAGCTGTTGTGCGGTGTGGCTTGTAGAGTTGGAACACATAATGAATGCTCCATTGATTTCACTTTCCAGTCAAAAAAAAAAATCTGGCAGATGAGAATCGATGTTTCATCTCAGAGGTGTCTGACTTCCTAATATGAGCCGCGGCGCATGATCACAAGGTTTGAGGAAGCTGAAGATTCACAGGCTTTTGTGAGGTGACTCATGACCTTTGGTGCCCGTGAGAGTGCGGAAGGAGACGCTTCCATTGCCGTCTTTGATTTTTACATCCGTTTTTCTAACGATTTCCTTTAATATTTGCGGTGCGGACCTAATTTGCTCGGAACCCTCCATGATTTGAAGGGCTCAGGCCTTATTAATGTTGTAATGTTTGTGGGACACTATGGATCAATCATAATATAATTAATTTTGATTGAACATTTCCCAACATTTCTTCACCCATTGGAACAAAACAGGCTGTTGAACGTTGGTTAATGTAAGTGAGCTCTGTTCTGATTGGCTGAAAATTTCGATCAGCATTAAAGGGTGGGGCCAGACTGAGTAAGCCGTGTTTGTTTTTGTGACATCACAGACACAGTGGTTTGTTTTCACACCTTTGCTTCCATGCATGGATGGGACCTTCGGGGGAACTAATGGCACAAATATGAAAATACAAAAAATTCATATAAAAAAGTTTTTTTGCACAATAGTGAAAATAAGCACATTGATCATTGTTTGAGCCCTTTAATACCCTTACGTAAGTGCAAATTCAAGAACAATTTCAGGGTCATTACAGAGAAGATGAAGTCCATCCAGTGCCTTGGTGGCTCCGGGGTGGTCCGAGCTTGGCTGTTCTACAAAGCTGCACCATTCAGGTCAGGCCGTCACAGAGTTTATTACTGTTGCTTGCATAACCTTTGCATGCTCAGTAGGGCCACCGTTTCCAAACCGAAATAGCTCTTAAAGTGCACATCAGGAAGTGTCTTTTTCTCACAGTCTAGTAAGTCGTCCCGTGATATTTTCTGAGAAGCACCTTCGGAAAGACGGAGAGATTCAGGGACTCAGAGAGGCTTGGCAGCTTTAGAGAGGAGTAGTGTGTTGTGTGAAAGTACCAAGGCTCTCCTACAGCCCAGCTGTGAGCCGAAGGCTGAACTGGTCCAGGGCCTGTTCAGGATAAATAGAGAGCAGCTTTTAATTGTATAAAGAACATAAGCGAGTGAAATGACTTGGTCACAATAGATCTCTGGGATGTTGCGGATGCCTCTCGGCATGAGTACCAGTCAAAATCTGAGGTTTTAGACTGTGTTACATTTGGAAATGTAATCATTCAGGGTGCTAAGTAACACTTAAGAGATATAGTGTGCATTTTTGTGTGTGTGTGAATCATTTTTTCACATTTTTTCACAAAATAAAAGGGTTCAAAATGGCTCTTGATCAAAGGAAATCTAATTATACCGCACACAGATGACCTGCCCATATATTTCGGTGGACAGTTAAAGTAAGGGCATGTCACAATACACAGTATTTCTGTAATTGCGTCATTGGTATGAAATGCTCCCTTTTGATTAAAATGTACAAAGTCAGAATTGTTCACAGTGGGGGTGAATAGAACCAGACATCTGAAGCACTCTGACCTCTAAAAGCTCCCTGACAGAAAGGTTACACATTACGTGAATTACAATATGCTGCATTATGCCTGAAACAGTGTCTTACAGCTTATTTTTTATTTATTTATATATTTTACCATCAGCAGCATTACATATAAAAACTGAGAAGACAAAAGTAGGTTCACCGGCAGGTTTGTATACTAAATAAAATGGTCATGTTTGTGTTGTAGACACTGGGACATCTGGTTCCATTCACCACCACTGTGAAGAAGTCCAGATCAGACTCACTCCGAATGACTTTGTTTGCACCTCAACATCTGAATCATGCAGAACTTTGGAAATGAAAGTCACTTTTAACTCTCTTAAAATTAGGGCTGGAACAGAATACTCGAATATTCGAGCATTCGTTCGGTGGGATGCCATTCGTGTTTTCATTTTGAGATTCGAGTATTCGAAAGATTCTGCTCGGCCGCGGAAAAAACTTTAATGGGAGGCATACAATGTTCAATGCTCACTAGGGGTGTATCAAAAAGAAGACCATGGTTAGTCCTGAAAAACGAGTATTTTTAGCCTGAATGAGGATAAAAAACACCACAGCAGGACAGTTAGAAGACTTATGAAGGTGTTCGATGGGGATTTGTGACCAGCAGTGAGGATTTTATAGGAGGAATTTGAAATGACGCACTTTGAGTCCCAGAGAGACGCACCGCCCAGATCCACACGGTGAACTGAAATAAGACAATTGTTTATTTTGCATTTCGCCAGCAGTGTTTACAGCTGACTGGTGGTGGAATAAATGCATTTGAGTTCGTTTTGAAATGTTTGAGCGAGATTTGTCAAGTTTTTTGGCTTTCTGTGAAGATGCTATCTGGCTAGCCGGTTAGCACTGGCTAATACACTGGCTAATAGGAGCGTGCCGGTCGGCCGGGTGTCGCGGCAAAATCAAAATGGGCTATGTGGCTGTTGAGGCAGAAACAGAAAAGCTGTGATTAGCGGTTGGTTTATTTATAATTGTACTTCCAAAAATATGGATTTCTGAATCCAAAATGGCGAATACAGGATAAGAATACATCCAGCCCCCTCCCACCGAAGCCTCGAGTATTCGATGTTTTTCACTACAGAATACTTGAAGCTCCAAAAATGGCATTCGGACCAGCCCTACTTAAAATGTAATATTGTATTTATAGGCATTCTTTAACATATACTCGTGTTTTCTGGGAGGAGGGCGATACTGGATAAAATATAATGTCTTGAAGACCTTTTCAAGGTATTTGTTTGAGAAGGTTTGAGAAGTTCTAACAGGTCAATAGCATCACGTCTATATAAAGACTACGTTGAATAATCAAGGAATACAATAATACAGCCCTGATAATTAAAACTAGGACTGGTCAAAGTGCTGTGCATATTCCTATTGAACAGGACCAGTCATTGCCTCACTCTAATATCGTAAATATACTGGGAATCTATCCCAACAGGTGACCCTGTAGATTGGTTGTGATCGGTTCTGGTTAGCTTATCTGGTTAGCCAAGACTGTTAAAAAAGTCACAAAGACTGTTAAAAAAAGTAGGTTCAAGTTCAGGTTGTTGATTAATGTAGCTTGGACGGTGCAACAGCTCTCATAATGGGTCGGGCGGATGTGGCTTATCAAAAACCCGGACCAGCACATCACTACTATTTCTTACATAGTATGTATGTATTGGAGGCAAAGGTATTTTTTCAGTCCTGAATGTTAGTAATCTCTAATTATGGCCTGTAATTACTTTCAAGACATCAAGGTCACCACCTAAGACATGGGACAGAACTTGGCGAGAAGCTGATCTGTAACCAGCATCAAAAGGATCTGAAGAAACTAGCATTTGTGAGGACTGAACAAGGTCAGACAGGCCAAAAGTTCATTCCAGTTGCAAGCCTGCAACACCAGCGATTAACCGCCTTTGAAATACAAGCCCATCTTAATGCTCCTACTAGTGCAGATGTTCGAGCACTGCCTGTGCGGAACAGATGGAGTGAAGCGGTGCCTTTGTTGAAGACTAAATTCTGTCTTATACTTCGGTCTCGTTTTAGCATTAGCTGTATTTCGCACGGTGTAAGAAACCACATAAGAGAGTCTGTCTGAAACACCTCACAATTTGGGGCATGTTTTTAGCTCCGTTCTAGTGTGTGTTACAAAAGTCAACAACTAAATTAGCGTCATAGATCTTGTGCTAGAAGGAAATGTTAAGGTGTTACACTGAAAAATTCAACTTCTTTTTAGTTTTTTTTTTTACTTTTTTGATGTACTTTGATGTACTGGCTGCGTTCATTTACATTTACATTTACGGCATTTAGCTGTCCATCATTTTAGTGACTGTAGATATATAAACAGCCACTGTCATTCAGCTAATGCTCAGAATTTTACGTAATTATAACTGAATTTTCTTTTCATTTTATACCAAAATATAATTTAACAATGGATGAATGCTAGTACCACCTGAAATTTATATCTCGATTAGTGTTTTTTTTTTTTAAGTTTTCCTGGTTTTACGCTGTGTCAAACTTTGTGACAAATGCACCAATGTAAATGACTCAAAATTTAATTTATTTAAAAATATATATATATATTGTTCTCAGTGGGAGAAATATATTCCAGCAGTTCAGGTTCATCTTTCTGAAAGACCGAATGGAAGATTCCTCAAAGGTCAGTGTTAACGAAAACTGTCTTACGGGATTACATTAACAAAATTGTATGCTTGAGTTTACAATGCCAAAACAGCCAGCTTTGAGATTTAACCCCAAAATATTCATAATAAATTGTAGTCAAATGATTTCTTTTTAACTGTTAAAGATTCTGTTTGCCCAAGGTGTTTAAATATAGACGCTGATATTTATATATGTACAAGTGTTGTCTTCATGACATTTGAAAACTGGCTGTTTTGCAGATCCAATTCCATGGGTGGACCTTAATATTCACAAAATTGTTAATAATATGAGCCATTTAACATCTTCAAAGGCTTCACATTCGCAGTATCTGGAGCCCAAACTCAGGCCTAAATTCTGCTCAATATTAAGGGCCATAGAGGGCTTGTTTGGGTCAGAACACAAAAGAACAGTATGTTTCAAGAGAAAGGATGGCTAATGACTGAAAATTTCAGATATTTCCAAATATTCAGGGAAAAACACTAAGACTGAAAGAGACATTAGTATGGCCTGAGCTTGCTTTGATGTTTTTTTTTTTAGCAAGGCCATCACTGTTTCAACCAGCATGGCTCTCAGATTGCAGCTAACTGAACAGTCCTTTGTTTTAAGCCAGAAAACCCAAAGTTGAAACATCTCAGGGATGTCCAAGAACGTTCCTGAAAAGGTAGACAAATTTCAGCTTTCAGAACGTCAGTGGTACATACGACATCAGCGTAAGAACTGTAGGCTGTTAGACCTAATGGGCTAAAATAAAATGCTATAGATCCCCATTTAGCACTGGTCAAGCAGAACAAGAGCTAAATCATCACTAAATGAAATTACAGGAGAAAAAAAAATGATATAAAGACCCTAGAGATATGTTTCCAATGTGATACAATGTTTAACTTAAAACTCTCTGTGGTTCTAATTAGCTAAAACCAGTGATGTAATTCAATACGTTAATTAGTGTATTAGTTGTTTTTTTAATGTAAACCTGTTTCTAACCACTTAATCTCTTCAGTAAGACAGTCTGGTGTGTGAGGATGTTTTCAGGCCGAGCTGACGGTGTTTTCCATGTGAAATGTTACAGAATTAACTCTAGATTTGTTACTTTTTATCTTGTTTTAACTGACAAAACATACTACTGAATGATCATGTGTCTAGTTTGGGTTTGTCAGAAAATGGCGTAGAAAGAAAGATGTGGTTTAATGACCGTTTAATGACGTGTGTGTGTGTGTGATCCATTTAAGGGTTCATTGTATGAAAAAAAGTGTTTTTTAATTTTCAGCCATGCTTGTTATTTTCTTTCGCTGCTTGCTTACTCGTACCTTCTCATCCTTACCAGAGATGGCACCAGGATGCCCTGTGGGAAGAAGGTAAGCTGAGAGGTAGTTTGATGCACTGGGCAGTGTTCTGCAGGGACACCTTGACTCCTGCATTCATATGGATGTTGTTTTCACTCACATCACCTACTTAACACTGTTTCAGACCAAGTACATGCTTTCCGGGCAACAGAGCGGCCCCACCTCACAGCTTACATCTTGGTGCCAGATACAACAGCACGTTTTTAGAGGTCTTGTTGAGTTCAGGCTGGTGCAGGCCAGAGCTGTTTTGGTGGTAGCATGAAGAGGGGCCTTCTCATATTCAGGTGGTTTTATTGTTTTGGTCTAATAGAATATAGATCAGCATGTCATGATGGTTTTAGTACGTTTTTGTTTATTTGTGAATTTCATTATTTCAACATGTAAGTTGTGTCATAAATGGCAACAAAACAGTTTTTGAACCATTTTCTTTGCGGCTTGATACAGCATTACCAAATAGATACTTTGTTTTGAAAACAGTTTGATCTCTTCTCCTCAAAACCCAGAAAGGGCCTCACAGGAGTCTTCTCAGTGTAGAACATTCCACGGCCACATGTAAGGCCATGACTCACGTGTTCGGCCCCTCTGTGGGCCTTTTGCCCCGGAGAGGAGAGTGAACGTTAGTTACGGAGCCATCGGTTTGTGTCACTGACTGCTGCATTAAGTCAAGCAACTGCAGAGTGTGGTTTTTGGAGCTTGGAAGCAGTGAGGTTCTGCTTTAGCAATTTCCTGAGATCCATAGAGTTAAGGATCTTCTCATTCTTTGCTTGCTGATTCTCCTGGTTCTTCAGATGGCCCTGCAGAATCTCTGTATGTTTTGGTCACTCTTGTGAGGGATGTATGTTGATTGACCTAATCCCTCAGTGTCTGCTGTTTTACATAATGTGATCCATAATGTTATGTAATAGCCCAGTGGGGGCCTCACGGCTCAGAGGGTCGGGCACAGCTTTTTTTTCTGTTGCCGTTTTGGTGGTGACTGAAGCCATTGATGAAGTTCAATGAAAATCAGATTTCCTCTTGCTCAAAAAGCAATATCTGTAGTCTGAGTCTGCATCTTTAGATTAAGTTAATGTCTTGTGCAAGTAATGGATGGTTATTCCCAACCAGGGAGGAGGGGTCTTAATCATCATCACACGTGCCACGAACCTTGTCTAGTTGTTCAGTAATCTCAAATATGTAATTTCTGACAATGTATGACACACTGTTATGCATGAAAATGGACAAAGGTTGAAAAAATTTACAGTTTCTGATGCAGTCCTTTATTAATTTTTATTACATTTATGAAAGTGAACAAATCTAAGACAGCCAGGGGTTTTGCCACACTTCACTTGTAGGGTGAGGTTTCTGGTTTGGTGTTGGAAGTAGAGGTTGACCGATATGAGTTTTTCATTAGCCGATGCCGATATCGATATTTTGGATCAGGGTCAACCGATGGACGATATATGCTGCCGATATTTTTTTATGCCCAATAATTGAACATTTCCCCCACTGTTGGAGGTAAAATATCACACTAATGACACAAACATAGATACACAAAATTTCTCAACTTGCCAATAATTAAATAATGACTTAAATATAAATATACACTTAAATAACAAAAACAAAACTGAAACAATAAAAATGAAAACAAACAATTACTTAAACTTGTAAACAATAAACACAGTAGCATCAAAATCTTTTAGTGCAAGCAAGCAGCATGGACCATGTGTTCCACAGCAACAATAATAATGGGCTGCCCGCAGAGGTGCCTGTCTGTAAATCGGCGTAGTGCACTTGGATATCAGCCGATGCCGATACATTTGAAAAATGCCAAATATCGGCAGGATATATCGGTCAGCCGATACATCAGTTGACCTCTAGTTTGGAAGTGCTTTTCTTGGAGAGGTGTAAGCAGGGTTTTTACCCCTCATTGCTCACTAGCAGCTCAACACAGTACAAAAGATATCACCCACACAAACTAACAGTACTTGTTAATTTACATACAACTGCAGACACATATTTATTTATTTGATTATATCAGTTAAAAACAACTGGATGTGTTTCCATTCTGCCAGCCAAACGGCCACTAGGGGTCCTACTTGAAAGTGACTATGGCAGCTAAATTATTTCCCCGTAACGAAGCTGTATTTATTACTTAAATATACTTAATATATTAATATATTTGTTGTTTATGTATTTTGTTTTCAACAATATTTTGTATGGTTTGGAAGGCGGGTTAGATTCAAACGTTGTATAGATATTATTTGTTCATTAACAGCTGATGCTGGAAACCAAAGTTGATATGATTGAATGAAATAGACGTTAGGTCGGGCCCCGTCAATTGATTTCCAGGGTCACGGCTCTTCCCGGGTCTTCTCGTTGTCTGTGTATATTTAGACGAGGAGAGAGGGGGAATAAAATCAGCCTCCACTTTTCTCAATCAGTCCATCATTACTTGCTCGTCGAGGTCCATGAGAGTTGATTAGATGTGTCTGTTGAAACACACATCATGACGAATGTGGATCTCCAGCCAGATAATGTAATCTGCTCCCCCCCCCCCCCTTCCCCCTCCCTTTTCCACTCCCGCCCCATCCTGCTCTTCCCCCCCCCCGAGCAGCACACGAGATGGTGGACCAACGGTTAAGGACAAAACCTCTGTACTTCTAATCAGCTTAATGCTGGCTTATTGAAAGGCCCTGTTTGGAGGAGCAGCTGCTGCCGCCGGTGCAGTTTGAGTAGAGGGTGTGACTGCTGGCAGCACAGGGCAATGCGGAGAGACCGGTTGGTGATTAACAAATGTCAGTAGACTTTGGAATCCAGGGAGCCCAGTCAGATGGCTGTGTGTGTGTGTGTGTGTGTGTGTGTGTGTGTGTCCTCTGTGTGTGGAGAAAGGTCTCCCAGGTGGCCGGGGCCAGGCTGGCATTCCCCCCTCTCCAACCCCC
>JBBKCR010195117.1:0-13325 GCA_037577295.1 Ladigesia roloffi | reverse complement strand
TGTGTGTGTGTGTGTGTGTGTGTGTGTGTGTGTGTGTGTGTGTGTGTGTGTGTGTGTGTGCGTTTGTTTGTGTGTGTATGTTTTTGGAATCACAGCCACTGCCAGCTCTTTTGTCAAGAAGATGCGGTAGTGCCTGTGTGTGTCCGATTCTGTTTTTGTTCCTGTGTGTGTGTGTGTGTGTGTGTGTGTGTGTGTGTGTGTTTGAGTTGTTGCTTGAGGTAGTGTGTTTCTCTTAAAGCACCATAATCCCAGTCCATGCCCAGACATGCGTGGGCGGCTTTTACGTTTCCAGCATGTTTTTGGGAGCTCTATGGAATGGCAGCGGAACAGACAGCAGGCCAGGTTCCAGCTCCAGTGCTGTCCTGGGGGTGGGTCATGCTAACACTGACTCAATACCTCCATCTCTAATGAGGCAAAGTGCCAAAGCAGAGAGGGAGAGAGAGAGAGAGGGAGAGAGAGAGAGGGAGAGGGAGAGAGGGGGGATGGAAGAGAGAGAGAGAGAGGGAGAGAGAGAAGGAAAGAGAGAGAGAGAGTGAACAGAGAGAAAAGGAGAGAGAGGGAGGGAGAGGGAGAGAGATAGGGAGGGAGCTGTTGGACAAGCTTGCTTGTTCTTCTGTTTTGATGATTTGTCCAAGCAGTAGCTTCTGTAGCTCTTCTCACTGGCTCGCTTTATGAATTATAACCAGATGAATGTGGGTGAAGATGCTTGTCTCATTTTGTTAACTCCACACTGAACACTTCACTTCAGTCCAGCCGTTGTCATCCTGCGTAAAAGCTTGCGAGTGTGTTTTCCGGCCAAGCTGTCTCAGATGTCCCATAGGCTCTGAGTTCTCAGAAGGAGAAAGCAGAAGATGGAACTGGAGACCGGCAAATTTTCTGTGTAGTTGAGTTTGTTGGATCCCGTTGACTTCTGTAATGTAACTATCAGTCAAAGGGCAGCTCAGGAACACTGGTGCAGGCAGCAGTCTGATGTAACGTTGGTGTAAAATGACCTTAACAAAATTATTGGATATGAAAAATTATTAGACATACAGATACACACAGCTTTTGTGTCAAACCTGCAAATGTTGCAATGTTGTTTTACTCATACATGTTTCAACAATATATGTTAAGGCATCCTATAGAAGGATGTGTTATCATAGATTTTGTAGATATGATCAATTTAAATAACTTAACCGGGGGGTTCAGACCTCTGCATTTAAATATATTCACTTGAATGAAAAGCTTTCCTCTCCATGCAGTCTCCAGTTTCATGCACGTTTAAATTAGTTTATCTCTCTAAGAAAACAAACGGTGTTATTTATGCTTCAGGTCACCAGACGCAGCAGTTTTGTTGTGGCTAATTAAATACTGACTGCAAAAATGAAAGCAAAAATAAATATTGATTAATAATGTATGGTATTGTGGTGTCGTAACCACAATAAATATTGTATTGTGCAATATGTGCATCGTGACACCCTCACCCAGCCTTGGGGCTGTATAATGTGTGCAGGGTGTGTGTAAGACTGACTGTAGTGAATGTGTGTGTGTGTGTGTGTGTGTGTGTGCCTGTGTGTGTGTGTGTGTGTGTGTGTGTGTGTGTGAGAAGCTGCATGCTGCTGCTGGCTAATGATGCACGGAAGCAGTGATTCATTCTCCACTCTCTACACTCATTCATAAAAATCTGGGGAAAATACTATGACTTCCTTTTAGAGCCCAGTCTGTGTGTGTGTGTCTGTCTCTCTCTTTCTCTGTCTCTCTCATTCTCTCTCGATATTTCTCTGTCTCGTCAGAAGTTTCTGTTTTTAATTGCTTATTATGATGCCAGAAGTTTTTTTGGTTACTGCTGTCTGTATAATTTTATTCCCATGAAGTCTCTATCTTTTCAAAGGTTAAAAAAGTAAAATGGTTTGCTCTACTGCTTACTGGGTAACAGTGGGATTCTGTTGCAGGCCTAAGTCATTTGTTTAGGGGAATAAAAAGGGGGGAAAACCTTTAAAAATGTCTTAAAACTTATGTTATACATTACTGTTTGTGACAGATCCTAACTGAACTAAAGAAAAGTCAGAGAGAGAGAGAGAGAGCGAGAGAGAGAGAGAGTCAGTGTAACTTTTTAGAGCAAAAGAGAAGCCACATGTAAGTGTTTGTGAGTGCGTGTTCTTTCCATCTTTTTTTCTGAAGCGAAGCCATATGTTTGTGTACTGTATATGACAAAAAAAGAGGTTGGATGAACGTATGTGTGTGTGTGTGCCTGTGTGTGCATGTGCATATTAGGTCTCTGTCCATAGAAAAGCTAGATGAAGCTGTTTGCGAGGTTACAGTGCTCTGCTAGCTTGTACATGCTGAGAGGATGAAAGAGCCTCATAAAATTACAAAGGCAACCTTATGGACTCGCTCAGTGAATTGAACTCTCACTAGAGACACTCGCTCTCTCACCCCTCCCCTCACAGAGCTAGCTAGACTTTAACACACATTTCACCTTCATTAAGAGCTTTTTCTAGTCACAACATCCGGTGTGTATATCTGTGTGTGTGTGTCTGTATGTCTGTGTGAGTTTGGACAATTTCTAGACAGTGATTAGTAGGAGATATAGTAACCTCATGCTAAAACAAGCATTAGCATAACGTTATACTGAAACTGTTTATTTTTCCTTTTTTCTCTGTTTTTTTCCTTTTTTCTGTGTGTGTGTGCATGTCAGCACTCAGTAGAACATGCACAGGTGGTAGAGGGGCATGTCATCTCTCTCTCTCTCTCTCTCACTCTTGCTCTTTCTCTCTCTTTCTCTCTCTCACTCTATCTCTTTCTCTCTTTCCCACTCTCTCTCTCTCTCGTTTGCTCTTGCTGGCGGGCGAGTCACTCCGGCTGGCTCCGTTCTCTCATAGGAATCACCAGTTGGCGCACCAGGCTGGCAAGGTTTGCCAAGGGTGAGATGTGCCATCCATCTTTGCCTTTTCAGTGCATGCTGCCGAACGGAGCACTTCCTCTGTGATAACACACTGAGGCCTGTCCTGAAATGGATTCATATTTATGACATCTGTAAGAACTGGCACTTCTGTTTCACCTGAAATTTGAAGCACTGAAATAAGAGTCTATAAATACACTGATGTCCTGTGAGGTGTTTGTTATTTTAGAATTAATTATAATGGACTGGCAAATGGACTGAAAATGACTTCAGATCATTTTCAAAATAACACTATTATCCATAGTGATCCATAGTGATCAGTGCTCAAATTGTCCACATCTGCTCTTCAAACCTGTAAAGCTATCCTTAAATCAGGGGCATCAGAAGGATTTGTTATGTGAGGGGGACACTTGGGGGCGGAGTTTGTGCATATGTGGGTGGTATTTTGCGTGTGGGGCGGGGTTTTGGTGGAGGTGGAGCTGCCGCAAGAGTGCAAATTTTGCCCTTTAATGGGGAAAGCCCTGTTAAATCTTGAATCTTTCATTAAATAATCCACTACACTTAATCGATAGAAGAACACACACCACTGGAAATCAGCTCGTGTTTTCCCTCCAACTCACCACACACAAGTGAAATGACACGTCAGTGCACAGACAGGCTGCTCCGACTTCCAGCGGTGTGTGTCTGAAAGATTCAAGATTCAACAGCACTGGTAAACTAATTATTCATGTTAAATGTGTGGGGTGTCCAAACGAATAATTATGAAATGTGAAGGGGACACGTCCCCGTCTGATGGAATGGCGACGAGGCCCGTGCCTAAAATCATTCTGCAATCTTCAACCAAGTTGCTGCCAACTAAGTATACCTAAACAACTCAGTGGTTAAGGGAAAAGTAGTAATGAAAACATGTAGATAAGAGGAGATTTCGACCAGACAGCCTAAGATATGGGTTGAGGCCTGGATGTCACTGGAAGGGAAAGAGAGAATAAGTTGTGTGTCATCAGCATGAAAGTTGTGAGAAAAACCCTGTAAGGCTAGAGCAGACTGGGAAACTTGCCATGCTACCTGGTACCTCAGGTCATCAAGGTAGGATGCAAACCATTGGCAGGCTGTGCCTGAGATTCCAAGGTTGGAGAAAGTGGCCAGGAGGAGCTGATGGTCGACTGGATCAAAGGCTGCAGAGAGGTCAAGAAGAATCAGAGCAGAAGACGGGTTGGCTGATCTTCAGAGATGTCTTCAGAGATGCATATTGTGTGCCATCTTGATTTGAGTTGGTTATAAGCGGAAGAGAAGATATATCGGTCTGTTATTGTTGACATCTGAGGCGTCCAGTTTTTTTAGAATCAGTGTGACCACTGCAGACATAAAAGCAGATAGGACAAGACCTGTCCTCAAGGAGCAGTTGATGATCTAGGCGATGTGTGGGATGAGATGTGATGATATTATCTGGAGTGCGCTCAATGGGAGAGGGTTGAACAGAGACCTAGTGAGTTTACTATACATCAGAAGTAGTAACGCTTCCTCAGGCGACAGCGTGGAGAAGCCATGAATCTGGTTGGCATGGGCTGATCTCTGGCTGACAGGCAGCTTGACGGTTGCATGAAAGGATCATCTAATATCATCAATCATCTCATCGTAGAACTTGGTGAAGACTTCTTGTGAGAGAACTGGAGATACAGGGAGAAGGCTTGAAACTAACCTGGGAAATGTTGGCTTGCGAGTGTCAGATGCAAACATAAAATTCCAAAATTGTATGTTATATATAGTTTATTTTGAGTGTCCCAGTACTTTCTACTAGGTACATTTCAGTCACTGACATTTGCAGAATGGTAATTATTACAATTACAGCAAAATAATAATCTAAACAAAACAAATGATTCAAATATGAACAGTTCGCAGTATAGTGAAAAATCAAGGTCTGTTGAATTTGGCCTGAATTTAGCCAATGATCAATTGACTTAGAAATAACTGGGATTTCGTCTCTTTGATCATTGTATGAAAGTATTCACTCATTACCTAGTGGCCTTACCACCAGCAGATAAAAAAATGACTTGTCATGTTTTTTGAAGATAATCAAATGATTTTTAAACATTCAAATATGTATTAAAAAGATTAAAAAATGTTTTACAAAATGAACACGTAAATTCAAGGTTGAACTGTTGGACTTCTAAATGAGATTGTGTTATCCAAAAATTGTGTTTTGGATGTGGTGAATGAAATCAAATGTGGGCAATAAAGCTGATTAGCTGGATATTTTATATATCTTTTTTTAGTTATGTATCAGTCCACTTGATGGAAACACACTCAGTGCACATTCTGATTGTTTAGACACTGGATTGTGAAATCTGACAGCAGTGGAAAGTATTTGTTCTCTGCTTAAATAATTTATTTACTGGTTGTGACAAGCCGATGTTGAATTGTTTTGTAAAGAATGAGATTCACAGTTGGATTGGATAAGAGTTACACTGGCAGAGCAAAGCAGCAGGGTGCGTGTTTGTGTGTCTCTGCGGTCCTCGGTGTGTGTGTGTGTGTGTGTGTTTATCAATAGGCAGTGTGTCCTCCGTCTGGCCTGCGACATCTCAGTGTCCCAGGAGAGACTCAACCATGCTTAAGAGAACAACACCACACCACAGCCAGTTCAAAATCAACACAGCTGCTCTCTTACCACATACACACACACACACACACACACAAACACAAACACACACTCACACACACTACTGTCTGCCTGGCCATTCACCGTGTCAGATTCAGGCACTTGTAGAGCGAAAAGCAGCCTGACAGTGTCCTGTGCTGAGTCAAAAGCTCGCCAAACTTCTTCATAAGAGCTTCTTCATTTCCTCTGAGTGTGTGTGGTCCAATTGTCGCCTGTTTATACAGCACATTCCCTTCTGATGTGATTGGAAATGGCTGTTGAAGATCAAGTACTCACACTAGGCAGTTTGAACCGTGCCTGAGTACGTTTGACCACCAAAGCGCAGTTCGTTTGTCTAGTGTGAGTGCTCCATGCCCAGGCGTGGTTCCTTTAGCCTGCCCTGGCCCGCTTGGAAGAGGTGGACCAGGTCACGGTTCGGTTGGATTCGGGTGCGGTTCGCTTGTAGTGTGAGCGCTAACAAAAGCGATAAACATGTTTAGCAACAGGCTGTGAGAGAGCTGTAGACCACCACGGACCAAACGACTCAAAATTACTATCAACAAAGTAAACAGAGCGACGGACTCCAGTGCGTTCCGCGAGAGCGCCGCTATTTCTGTTTACCCTGAAACTGCCGCACCATAATGACATAAGCGCGCTCCGGCATGAATGCTAAAACCCAATGTGAGTATAGGTCAGAGAGGGAGTGGGGAGGGGGGGGAAACGTACCCGGGCCCGGTTTAAGGCAATTGTTCATATTGTGAGGACACCCATAGTCTTCTTGATACATATCATTGCATACATTTGCAGTTTTAAAAGTCTTGCATCAAAATATGCTGCCGTGGAAAAGTGAGTTTGCAGTGAGTTAATTGATAGCTAATATATATAATATATAGCTCTACAACAGCACTTAAACTTAGAGCCTTAGAGGATCCCCTGAGTAAACACAGTTTAGCATGATCCAGTATAATAAAAGTAAACTTACCAGGGAATAGGTAAACTAATTACGGTTAATGTAATGTAACTGTTAATGGTTTAAACTTGAAGAGAATTTCTAGGTGCATTCATCTACTGACACTTAAAATTCGGGGGGGTGGAAGTGGTGTGAACCGCAGTGGAAATTCACTTTAATTCTTAGCTTTAATTCGTTCTTAGAAATGTTGCCACATTTAACATCACATTCATTCAAGATGTGATGCTGCAAGAAAAGTGTAATTTATTAATATAAAGAAAAATTGTAGATCACGCTGTTCTGCATGTGTGTGTGTTTGGGTTGGGGGGGTCAAGGTGGGCTCTTGTACACCTCAGCGGCTGGGGTGTGCCAAAGCTGATGGAAGGGCGGAGGCGGAGGTGCATTAACCTGCCTTTCATCTCTCCTGCCACTTGTGTCTGAGGAGAAAGAGAGAGAGAGGAAGAGAGGAAGAGAGCATGCAGGCTGATAAACACACAGCAAGGCCTTTGAAATCCCTCCTCCATCATTAATTACTAAATGCCGTTAAGTACGTCTGTGTGTGTGTGCGTACATGTGTGTAACAGTGAGAGACAGGGCTTGTGGGAAACATTACAAGATCAGAATATTCTCTTGTAGTAAATGTACTGACCTGTGATCAGTTCCCTTATGACGTCTGACTCAGCTTCATTTGGATATAAAGAGGAACCAGATCTATTTCCAGGCCTCTTGTGATGCTCTCAGGGCAGTTATACTGGCAGATTTTTCACCCAGTACAGTTTTGGTGCCACAATATGCATTAGGGTTGAAAGTATACAATTAAAACCTTTGCAAGTTGTTTAACGTCACATTTGAAAAAAGGACAATTTATTTGCATATTTTCTTTTTGTGAGGAGGCATGTTCTACTATAACAAATCATCATGCCAATTGCCTATTTTTATGGTAATCATGATATTGGATTAATAAAACTTTTTAAATTGGCTTTAAATGACATATTTAGTAGCAGTTCCTCACATAGTTAGAATTTAGTACTTAGTTCAGTACTCTACCACTCAAGTCCACACAGAAATGACAAATCAATATGTAACAGACATCAAGGAAACTTTTTGTCAGGTTTTATAGTGAATCATTTAGTTAATATTTCACCTTCAAGCCATAAATGTGTAACAAAGAATATTACTGGGTTTACCTGTTAGACTGTTTTAACACTGAGACCGCTGAGCCTCTTGAGTGAGGTTAATTTGTCTTTTATTTCAAGCACAAGGTATGCTTAAGTTCATATTTGTAATGTTTTGTTTTCCTTTTCCAAGCTGGGTAGTTGTTTTCACCTTTTTTTAAGAATAAAGACCTCGCTCTGCTCCCCTTTTGCCATGCTAGGTCCGTGTTCATTGTGATTTTATTTTTTACTAGCTCTTCTTAGTGGAGGAACCGCATCATGTAATCAGAGTATGGCCGAAAATTGAGAGCTTGTGAAAGCATGACCTGGGGAAAGTTTTTGTCTAAATTGTAGTGAATCAGAATGTCCATATTGTATATTTTCAAATTGCGGTATTCCAAATGAGCAAATACATTATTTACAAATTTGGGGTGCGTTGCATGCAGCAAATGGCAAAAATAGACTCAAGGCTTAAAATTCTCCTCATAAATAAACATTGTTATGCATTCAGTCGGTATCCTACCATCATGTTGTTGTGGGGACTTCTGCAGCCTGATAGACTGTTTCCTCTATAGATTACTGTGTAGAGTCGAATTTCTGTAATGTTACCCAACAAGGTTGGGTTCCCAAAAGAACCATATTAAAACAATGTGCTATTCATTAACTTATCTTAGCAGGGGAATTGTTAATGTCTCATAAATATTGATCCACTGTGCCACGTCAACTTATGATGAAGGGCTTGGATGCATCATCTGTCGCTGGCTTAGGTTTTTCAACTGTGGCTGCATTTCCTGCTGTGTTTTGTTTACTTCCTTCACATCCAATTCTATTTGCATTGCACACACATTATCTAGACATGCACATACTTGTAAATAAGCTTGTTTGGAAATCCCTTTTCCCCTGGCTGACTTGATGTCAGTCTTAATCCATTTTAGTTTCACTGTGTCTTTCCTTGTTTTTCTTTGCCAGGTAATGACTTGTTTGTTAAAGATTGGACCTCATATTTGTTTTCTGTTTGCTTTCACACTAACAATATTTACATCCCATTGAACATTTGCAAATATTTTAAAATTACCATGTTTAAATTAGTGGTTTTCAGTAATTTAACAAATCTACATACAGAACGGAATGTAAAGTTACTGAGCAGGAATTCACTTCTGGGGGAAAATATATTTTGGTATGTGATTTTAACAATAAGAAACGATAATGCACACGGCGCACCGTACTTTCGCCACTGGCGCAACCCATCATTGCTATTTTGTGCGAGTGAGATTTCAGTGGACGAAAGCATTTAAGTCATTTGCTTGGAAATTAATTTATGAGCCAAGTTCCCAGCGTTTAAAGTTACAGAATAGTTTAGGATTTTGAATGGAAAGAGATCACTGCCATGTAAACATTCAAAATGTTTTATTTCAACAGTATTCTGAACCTGAACTTGAACTTGACTTAAAAAACCTCAGTTAAGGGTATTTAAAGGGAGTGTGAGTGTGAACTCTGATTGGTTCATTGCATGCTACTCCCAAAGCACACCAAAGACTAATTTACTAATTTAAGACAACCCATTTGAACTATGCGCCAGGCGCATTGTTCATTTTTCCTACAGGCACTATAGCGCTCTGCACTGGTTAAGTAAAACGGGTAATCAAACTTGTTTTTGTTTTTTAAGGGGGGCAAAATATTTATAACTGATGATATGTTGGTGTGCTTGAGGAAGGCACTTGACTCTCCATAATATTACCAGACTAACAAAGCCTTTATAGACAGTTTTACTTCAGTGAAAAGCAACTTCAGTAAGATTTTAATAGACGGGAGAGGCCATTACAAACCTCGCACAGACAACATTCTCCCAGAGTAATGGAAAACATCTCGGCTCGTGGATCTTGCGTTATGTGTTGGCGGTCCATGTCTTTTGAGGGTCTTTCTGCCTTGCACCAGATGCTTCTGCTCCAGCATGCTGAGATGCTGCCTGGCCTGGAGTGGCAGCCATTAGCACTACATGCCGAAAGCAAGTGTTTATACAAACATTCCCGTAAATGTCAAAAGCCCAGCCCCAGATGTGTGTCTTCCAGCCACTGTGCTGTGGACAGGGAGCGAGAAGGGGGGTTCTTGCCTTCAGCGGGGAATACAGAGTCAGCTTTGTGTTTGGTGGGGGATGGGGTGGTCTACAGCATTGTGCAACATTTATGTTTTCACTCTGCATACGCAAGCCATTCATCCGGACCGCAGCGCGCTCTCTTGCTCTAGGTTATATTTACACATGCATATGGGGATTTTCTGCTCCCTCCCTGCTTTTCCCCCGCCTTTTGCTGTTCACGGCTGGTTTTCAAATGAGTGACTAATTTTGTTTACATCAGTCATTAGTGGAAGGTGATTGGCGCGGAGACCTATGCCGCTGCCACACAAATGGCTGACTGTAGTGGATGTTGGCTATTAGATTAAGCTCTTTGTTGACCTCTTGCCCTCACCTGTTTCCTCTGCTCTCATAGCAGTGGTTAACAGAGCGTGTGCACACTCCCGCACATTTCCATTTTATTTCATTCTCGGTTTCAAAATGGAATGCTGTTTCTGCTAAAGGGTGTGTTCTCCCCACAGGCCCTGTTATCATCTCAAGGCTTTTGGGAAGAAACCACTCTTTAAGCCTGAGATGTTATGGATATCTTTAAACGCTGTATACGTGGGTACCAGAAGTTTGTGCACAAATCTGATTAAATATCTACCAAGCACCAAAACACACTGCAAAAATATTCCCAGTAGAATTTTTTTTTTTTCAGAAACATTCTGAAACTTCTCAACAATAAATCACTTAGATGTGCCTATACAGGGGATTTTATCTTTCTCACATTTTGTTCATAAAGGCTGAACATGTATTGAATGCACACATCTATGTATGGTTCTTTTGTAAGTGTCACAAGTAGCATTTCATATTAGATCAAGTGACAGCATTGAGAGTGACAGTACAGATTGTAAAGCCCTTTTTGTGACATTTATGCATTTGACATTATGCAACTTTGACCTGCTGTCACCTTGGGACCTAACGGTGGCCTAAAGATAAAGACTGGTCAGGTGCATCTGACCTTAGAATTAACATCTCTAGACATTTGGTGCACAAGGCCCTGTGGGATTTATGGTATTTTTGTGGTATTTCCCAAAATAGTAAAATTTGAAAGCTAAACAAACTATCATTTTCAATACCTCTTTTCAAACAGCAACACTATTCACAGTTTTACGTGCACAGAATGTACAAAAAATCTTGTGCAAGTATATCATACTGGACTATTGGCCGTCTCTGCCCTGCCATAGAACCCTACAACCCTAGCTTTTCCATTTTTATCATATACATGAAGTTTCCACGTGAAGCTCTGTTATGCCATAATGTACATGTTTGGTGAACATTTGTGTTTATAAGTAGCATTTGTTTATCCATCATTCAAATTAATGCTAGGTGGGGGTCCTCGAGTTGCGACACAGATCCAGTCCATTGACAGTAATGGAACCTGAATTTCGGTGTTGGTTGAAACACACCCTACACACCCTACACACACTACACACCCTACACACACTACACACCATACACACACTACACACCCTACACACCCTAGCCATGTATCCTGACACTGTTGTAAAATCATAAAAACACAAGTGAACCACAGAAAAGAAAAGGAAAACTCTCTCAATCATACACATCATTACTGCATATTTTTTCCACAACAATGCCACAACAAGCAGTATGTGAATGTGACATGTTTTCATCATTTATCAAAAACAACAGCTCTAGTTTCTGAACACATAAGTAAGCAGAATGTAGTGTTTTTTATTTGAGCTGTAATTGTTAATTAAGATCATTTAAATGAGCAGTAATTGTAAACTAAAATACCCTGATAATGACAGGCCGGGTTTGGTGGCTTCTTATTGCTCCTGGAAATCTGAAATCTGTAATAGTCATATCCTAATAGAATGAGAGTTTTAATCTACCACGTTCCATTTCTTTCCACACACTCCACAAACTTGTGGCCAGAAAGCATTGGACTGCATTCCTAATGACCATTACTATTATTCTCATTCGTCTTCGGTATTAAGCACTGGTACAAAACACCCTTAAAGCTTGTTTTCCGTTTCTCTAACTGGTATCATGTGATCTTTGACGTTTTAACAAACTGAAAAACATTACTGACTTAAAGCACTGAAGCAGAAAAAAAAAATCAGACCACCGGGGAGGCTTCAGAGAGACCTGTTCCACTCCATGCGTCACTGTAAGCACTGGATTAAAACCCGGCGGGGGACAGTTTATTTTGCATTGCTGGAGTTTATCCATCAGCTATTAAGAGCAGAGAACAGGGTCTTAACCACTTCCTTTAGTACATTCATGGTGGGCAGGCATTTCTCATTGTATGGAATTCTCCACTGCTTGTCCCTGAAATAAAAACAGGCCCAGTGAACGCTTAATGCTGTAGGAGTCATATGCTGAGAAACAGGATCAAAATGATTCCCCTCCCCACCCTGTCCTTTGTACTCTGATAAACCTCAAATTAACTTAAAAATGCATGTAACAAAAAGCTCCTAACATGGCTGCAATTTCATTAGACTAGACCAGTTTTGTCTATTAACTAGAATTTTTAAAATCTATAAAGCCCCTCTCAATTGGATGTATAAGACCACCAACTTGGGCTCTGGAACTCCCCGCTCATTACATGGCACTCGCAGAGAGGCTACGGTGCAACTGCACTGATTCTGGTGCTGGGATTCAGAATGTCCTCATGTGTTTTCCGAAATAAAAATCTGTTTTCTGGATTTTCAAAGTGTCCTGCTGAGCAGGCTGGCAATCTAACTTGTAAAAAATGTTTGCAATGAGAGAAATGCGGCTGCAAGCTTTGCTTTGAACATGGAGAGACATTCTCGTTCCATTTGGTTGCTCCATGCATGGCTTTGATTGGCCAGTCAGAGTAATGCTTGATGAATCGGCAGCTGCACATTCAGCATTAGTGGAGAGAGCCTGAAAAATGGATAACAATAAATACACATAAGTGATTATATTTAAAAAATGGTAAATGTTTAATAAACCACATTGGATTATTAATACAATGACAACAAAAATGAACAGTTAACGCTAGAAAAATATTAAGCATTTTTAACCATAAGAATTACATATTTATAGGGCTTTCTCTTGGTTGCCAGGCAACTTGTGATGCACTACCACGTTTTTGTGCGTGTTTGTGTGTGTGTTTGTGTTTGTGTGTTTGTACGTCTTCTGGTTTTGCTTATTTTTTTTTTACAAAAGCTACATTTTGAAGTTGCATTAAACATCTGTATTTTTTTGTCAAGACTTGTCATTATTGAAGAATTCTCTAAAAGGGAACATTTCATGAAAAGGTGAGACTTAATGTAAGTTAACATGCAAATATTTTATTCTGGTCCTGCTGTTTCCCATGGTGTGTTCACGCACCTGATCATTTTTAATTGTGTAAAAAAAGAGCAAGAATGAATACAAAGGTTTTGTTCTGACTAGGGCTGTCCCCAAATAGTCGACTAAACTTTAGTCAGTATGAAGAAGGCTTAGTCGAATACATTTTCATTAGTCGGTTAGTCGTTTTTTTCTCGGCAGTCCCCTGCCGTGCTTCTTTAAGCCTCATTCAACCAAGAATAAGAAATAAAATCCCTCTGATTTTAATCCATTCTGACGACTGTAATTACCGTATTTTTCGGCCTATA
>JBBKCR010195108.1:0-13325 GCA_037577295.1 Ladigesia roloffi | reverse complement strand
TAAGGGGCAAATTTTAAAAATAAGGGAAAAATTCAGTAGTTTTACCCCTTAATCAGACTTAATCTGTGCACTTTTCCTCCTAATTTTCCTTACTTTATTGGAAATTAAGGTAAAAATTAAGGTTATATTAAGGGGTAAAAATGAAGGGGTTTGGTTTCGTAGTGATAGAGACACTGCATGGAGATGTTTGATGGACTTATTTGATGAAGGAGTTTCATGATGGAGGGATATGATAATGGTGTATGGTGAGGTGTTCGAAGAAAAGATGTGATGGAGGTTTATGATAGAGGGACATGATGGATCTTTATGATCGATTATTGTAATAGACGATGAAGATGTGAAGGATGAAGGTTTATGATATAATGGTTTAATGGAGATGTTCGATGGAGGGATATGATGGAGGTGTATGAGGAAGATCTATGATAAAGGAATTTGGAGAAGGTGAATAATGATGGTGTATGTTGTGTATGATTATGATGTATGATGGAAGGTGTAGGCCTGTGTGGTAGTTGTTGAGTCTAAGGTGCTGATGGTCCAGAGGGGAAATAAAGAACTCATGACTTGTGACTTGAAACAATGTTTGTTTCTGATCGGGTGCAACTGTGCTTTTGTGTCTGTAATATAACATTCATGAAACAGATTTTCGTAACTTTTTTCCATTCATTTCCCAGGTAACCAATCAGATTTTCCCAGTGTGGACGTACTCATACCTGGCTCTGCTGGTGCCGGTGTTTCTTCTTACTGATTGGCTGCGTTATAAGCCTGTCATCGTATTCCAGTGCTGCGCTCTCTTTGGGACAAACGCCATGCTGCTGTGGCTGCAGGGCGTCGGGGTCATGCAGGCCATGCAGTTTGTTTACGCAGTGGTGACGGCCTGCGACGTGGCGTATTTCTCCTACATCTACAGCATGGTGGCGCTGCAGCACTACCTGAAGGCCACATCATACTGCCGCATGGCCCAGCTACTGGGGTACACTGTGGGGTCGGTGCTGGGTCAACTTCTGGTCTCATTCAACCTACTGACAAACCATTACATCCTGGTGCTGACGCTAGTGCTAATCTCTGTCGCCATGGTGACATCAGTGCTCCTGCCCATGCCTAAAACCAGCATGTTTTTCCACCTTGGAAGAAAAGAAAGTGATTTACCTGAAGGGCAGGTGAGCGTCGCTGATGAAAAGACACTGGAAGGTGGAGAAGTGGAAACTATAACTTCGGGAAACATCGAAAACTTGGATAAGATAGGGGATTTACTGGAGGACCATGGGGAAAGTGTGGAGTCCAGTTCAGATGCAGAGAGAAGAGGTGAGAAAAGAAGGTCAACTTGATCATCACAGCAAATAATAATGAAAATCGCTTTGAATTTGACACAAGATAAAGTAAGATAAACCTTTAATAGTCACACAAGTGGCAAATTTGAATATTAACGGCAGAAATTGGACGGTACAAAGGTAAGTACAGCATAATTAAGAAAAGCTATAAACTTAAACAACAAAACAGAACAAAGAATTCATTTCAGAATTTCTTGAAATTATTCATTATTATAATCAAAAAGCACAGACTTCAACACTTTTTGAATCACCAGGTTCAGATGGATCACTGAATCGCTAACTGAATGTCCTGCTGTTTCAGGCTGCTATGCTACGCTCCAGCTGCTATGGAGAGATTTTTTGCAGTGTTACTCCAGTAGAGAGATGCTGTACTGGTCAGCATGGTGGGCACTGTCCACCTGTGGCTACAACCAGACTCTCAACTACGTCCAGGCGCTGTGGGAACACGTGGAACCTTCCAGCAACTTCACGATCTTCAACGGAGGAGTGGAGGCCGCATCCAACCTGTTCGGTCGGCACTTTTTTATTGTCATTTTCAATATTCTTGAATCTTTCATTCAGAGTGACTAACAGTGTGATGCAGGGACTTCTGGGCGAGACGTTTATTGTGATTTTGTCTCTGTGATGAATGTTGATGTGCAGGTGCAGTAGCGGCGTATGGAATCGGCTTTAGTTCGGTGGATTGGAGCTCCTGGGGGGAACTGGCTCTGGGCTCGCTCTCGGGCCTCGGGGGCGCCGCTCTGTTCGCGATGGTGTTCTCTGGCAATATCTGGGTCTGTTACACCGGATACATCGTCTTTAAAAGCCTCTACATGCTCCTCATCACCATTGCCATGTAAGAGATTTTACCACACACACACCACCCTCATGGTTCTTGTTTAAAATGTTTTTTAAAAATCTAAATAGTGGCCTGAACACCTTTTACTACAGCAGCACATAGTCACAACATCATTTCCAGCTATTAACTTGTGTACAAACCCTCACAGCACCGTTTCAAGCATGCATTCAACTCTGTGTCATTTCCTGGATGCCCATTCCAACACGTACCAAACAGCTTAACGAGAGAGGCCATACCATAAATCTCTACACTGTTTGCTTTTCTCTGGCCCAGGGATAATTTTGGTACAACTCTGAGGAAAGTTTGAGACAATAATACTTTGAAAAATGAACCCTTGTCCCTTGATTCATAAACCATGTGATGTTGAGTGATAATAGACTGATAATTTTTTACGATCCATCACAAAGCGGAAGTCAGTACTAGGCTTGGATAAAAATATCACGGTATCACGGTATTGTAATTACTGCGCTACAATGTTGTATTTAAATGTCTGGGTAAAAAAACAACTCTTTTTTTCCAACTGAACACAGTTTGTTTTATTTTAGGAAACATATAGAACATTTTTGTAACGTTGAACATCAGGCAAAATAATTAAAATAAATAATGGAATCTTCTTAATTAAATTAAAATGCAGTCGCTTGTGTTAGCCTAAACCTACAGCTCAACAATAATCAAAATAAAGAAACAAATAAAAAAATTAAAAAATAAATCCTTCCTTTGACGACACAAACAATGCACATATCGTAGGAACGGTAAAACATTTTTTTTTGCGGTTTTGAATTTTTTAAACCTTGAAACCAGTTATCATCCCATGTCTAGTTAGTACACTAAAGCCAGACCTGATATTTCTCTTTCAATACCAATAGTTTGAGCAGCCTTTGTGACTAAATGATGTGTTACTACAGACTATAAAAATACTGAAAACCAGCCAGTTACTTTGATTTTTTCTAATTTAATGTTTGCTTGTAATGAAATTATGAAAAAGCAACAAATCTCATCTGTAGTGTGGAGTCTGTAGTGTGTTTGTTGACACAGTGTTCATCTATTTAAAATATACATAGTGTTTTTAGTTTCAGACATATCAGGTTTCGGCCCAACACCACTGATATATATTTGAAATAGAGAGAGAGAGGGAAGTTACTGTCTTGTACTTCCATTTACCGGCAACTTTATCAAAAATAGCAACATTTAGTCTTGTATTTTCACTGACTACTTTAGTAAAAACACCGACCTGTGTGCTGTTGTGTAAATCTATATGGAGTTTCTGAAAGAATAAAAAATAAATAAAATAAAAACGCTTTAGTTCCGATTATAAATTCGGGCTTTAACAGAATGACCGAACAGAGAGAATGCAGTTATGTAGTAAAATCCACATTATTTACTCATTATTTACAGATTATTTATGAATAGTTAATTACTTGCATTTGTCAGGTTCCAGATAGCTGCAGGATTGTCCACGGAACGCTACGCTCTTGTGTTTGGAGCAAACACCTTCGTTGCTCTGGTTCTGCAGACCATCGTCACCTCCATCGTAGTGGACAGCAGAGGCCTCGGCCTGGGCATCGTCCCCCAGGTCAGTTACATTAAAGCGATACTTCAGTTCAGTCTGAGCCTGTGAGTGTGTTACTTCTCATCGGTAGCTCCTGTAAATTTGATGCCCATGTGTACAGTAAACCTGAATCAGAAGCATTTTTCCTCAATATGAGTCTGTTTTTGTTGAAATCTGGATTTTAATTTCAACTTTGTGGCAGATCAGCATGTTGGGATCTTCCTTACTGTAACAAAGAAGGAAAGAAATACTTCAAGATATTCATTAAAATACATCTATGCCTTAATCGTGCCCCTTAAAATGACCGTAAGTTCCCATTCAGAAGAATAAGGCGTGTTTAGGAGTAAAACAACTAAATTCTCCTTTTACCTTTCCAAAATCGTCCCTCAAATCATAGAATCTGTCGTTATAACATCTTACATTTAAGTTTAAGAAGGTTCACACTCAAACCACTTTATTCAAATGAAGGGGTTTTGTGTATTTTTTTAAGGGTAAAGTAAGGTAGAGTTAAACACATTTTATGTACTTAGTGTTCCATATTGTAAATAAATGTGAGTGGGGAGAGATGACGGCGTTTTATTGCAATCCGTGAATGAAAACAGCAACTCATTGTAAACACTCACATAACCGACACATGGGAAATATTAGACTGGTGAGACAGAAGACAAAGAAGTACGAGAGGAGATAAACAAAAACAACACCAGAAGCACAGGTTCCATAGAGACACAGTTAACAAGAGCAAACAAAGACAGAGTGGGAAAAGAAAAGATCATTATTCACAGCTAGTGTATTTGGGGGGCTGAAAAAAAATGATTAGCTTTATTATTTTTGTTAGCTTCATTAGCATTCTTAGCTTTTATGAGGCAATCCAGAACTCACAGTCATGGCAGGCCACAGGGGAAGTAACACAGGACAAGGGCCAAATCCCACGCAAGTCCTTGACTCAGTATTTGATTTTGCCAAAAGCAAAGTCCAGGAAATGGTGTAAGTGTGGGAGTTGTTTGAGGTTTTGGATCACATTTGTCATATCTGTTAGCCTGGAATGTATTTATATTATATTGACCTGACCGTTACACCAACACTGACTTTCATGACGCTGCATTCAAAAATATAGACTTTAATATATAATCGGTTCCCCCTTTACAAGCTCAAACAGCCTCCACGCGTTTTGGAAGGCTTTCCACAAGATTTTGGAGTGTCTGTGGGTTTTTTCTTTCCATTCATGCTGTAGAGCATTTATGAAATCAGACATGGATTAGGAAATCCTAAACAGCGTCTTATCAGCTCTTACACCAGCAAAGCTAACCGTTTTAAAATAGCTCAATAGTGATCTAAACCAGGCCCTTCTAAAGTGGAACCTAAGGTGGAGATATGAGGAAAAAACATGCAATGTGACTCTTAATTTACAAATCTTGTAAGAGGGTGTATTAGGGGTGGGGCTGAAGCCGAATATCGTATTGGGAATAGCACAAGCAACGCGTTTTTTACGAAAACGGTATTCGGACAAATACTTGAAAAAATATTTGTATTCGGGAACCCCACCCCCACCCCTGATCACAGGCTTGCATGGTTAATGCACTCAACCTGCGATCAGAGAGTCGTGGCTGGATCCCCCAGACCGCTAGACACCTCTGAGTTACCCTGAGCGCGGTACCGTCCCCACTTACCGCTTCCTGAGGCAATCCAGTACTCACAGTCATGGCAGGCCACAGGGGAAGTAACACAGTACAAGGGCCAAATCCCACACAAGTCCTTGACTCAGTATTTGACTTTGCAAAAGCAAAGTCCAGGAAAGTGGTGTAAGTGTTGTATTTGGTGGCTGCAGCTGTGTTTGGTTCCTAACCAAACAAGCAGAGACGCAGCAGTGACAGCACAACTTCCAGATCACAAGCCAGCAGATGAATTTAAAATGTGTGAATTCACTTACCCGCTGTGATGTAGGCTCTGAAGTTTCTCCTCCAAACCACTAGGGGAGCTCTAGCTCTAGGTCATCATGTTAGATTTATTGAATACATCCTTTGTTTAGCATTATTAATGCACATGTTTTTTTGTGGTACTTGACAATATTGCAGATATCATGGTGGATCAAATATTTCTTATCATTCTTGCTTTTTGTGATTTCTTTGTACTTTGACTTATGCCTCCAGCCTTACTTACACTCCAGATTGTGTTTACTGACTTATGCCTTGTTTCATGATTCTGCTTGTTGCCTTGCCTGTGTGTTGATGTTTGTCCCTCTTTGATTCTGCCTTATCACTTGTTTGAGGTTTTGGATCAAATTTGTCATATCTCTTAGCCTGGACTGTATGTATATTAAATTGTAGTATTGTGTTGCCTGACCATTACACCAGCAAGGACTGTATCAACAGTGCATTCAAATACATAGACTTTATTATATATTTAGTTCTGTGGGAATGTTTTTCCATTCATTCCGTAGAGCATTTAGGAGATCAGACACCGAATCCCAAAGATGAACAGCAAACTCATCTCATCGTCTTTATATGGAGCTTACATTATGCACTGGTACAGAGTTATGATGGAATATAAAAGGTTCTTCCCCAAAAAGTGGCATGGCGTTGTCCAAAATGCCTTGTTCTTCTGAAAGATTAAGTTTCCACCTCCCTGGAATTAAGGGGCCTATCCCAAACCCTGACAAACAGGGTCACAATACTTTTGTAGATACACAGTTATCACTTCCTTAACTGGAAGTAAGGAGCAACCTGAATTCAAAAATTAAGAGGTGTGTTCCAATACATTTGTCCAATTAGTTTATGTTTAGATTAGTAAATCCTAAGTGGTTTAGGTCTGATCAGCTCTTACACCAGCAAATCTAACCATTTAAAACCTGAATAGTGACTTAAACCACGCCCTTCTAAAGAGGAGACATGAGGAAAAAAACATGCAATGTCACTCTTAATTAACAATTTGTGTAAGAGGGTGTTTTGTAGTGAAGTCTTAGATGTGTATCTGTTTCCTCTTTCTCACGTAGGCTATGGGACAATAGTCACTGTCGCCTCCATCTGGTGTCTTTTCTGTTCCAACTTAGATTTATGGTCATCTGTTATATATATAAAAATATGTATATAAAATTGGCTGGAGGGTCTAAAAATGTGAAAGAAAATGAGTTCATCCTCCTTTTCCACCAACTGTGATAGTGTTAGAACCGTAGAATGTGTGTTTGGGCAAAATCAGGAATCTGTAGTGCTGAAGCCAGTTCTGGACATCATTAGCAGCAGGAGATTCCATTAAACACACATTTACAGATTCACTATTCATGTTATTGGCTTATACCTGTGTATCTACAACTTTATTATTTAATTTTAAATAATTATGAATAATTAGAAAGGTTGTTAGGTTTACAGTGATGTATTTTTTTAGTATTTTGTTTACAATTTTGTTAATGATTAATAAATAAAATGTTTTTGTCTTCTAGTTTATCATTTATGGATCATATTTCTGCTGCATCGCTCTGCTGTTCTTCCTGAGGGGTCTGTACACACTCTACCTGCAGAGACCCAGAGGACGGGAGACCCCCCAAGCGCACACACACAAACTCACACAGGACAGAAACGCAAACAGTACACATCTTTAAAGGACATCCAGTGTTATAAAATACCAGCGTGTTATGAGACATCTTAAAAATATCTTTGAAACTGTAAACCTGTTAATAGATTTTTTATTTGTATTAATTGCGCACAATTCACTACTGTGACTTTTCTTTGTAGCGACATTTAATAATAAATGTAGGTAATAAAAAAATCCATGACGCCTTATAAAAAATCAATAAAGTGCAAACTAATAAACAGTTACAATGATCTGTGACCTTTTAACCCCACAGAAATTAACATTAATGTGATTTTGATTGAATTTGATTCAGCTCGGTTTTGACTGAATCATTTTGCTTTTCTTTGCCTTTGATTCAGTTGATTTGTTTTGGCCTGGTTTGGTTTTGACTGATTTGATTTTTGTTTGGTGTTTAGATTTTTGGTTCAACATCCAAAAGTGAATGTACAACATTTAAAAATAAGAAAAAAAATCAAAAGAATACAGAAAATAGACGGTTTTTGATTTGTTTGAGCCTCAGAGTTCCAGTCATTCCAACCCCTGGCAGACTGGACTGTCAGGAAGCAGCACATCCTTTTTCATTATTACAATAGATTGATAATAAAAAAAGGACAAGTTACAATCATTCTGTCTGTTTCCTTTATTGATATAATATTGATTTGTGATTTCAAATTTGAAAATGATAAAACTGACCAAAGAGCAATAAACACTGTTTGTGTGAAGTGTCCAGGTGAGGAATCCCGAACCTGTTAATGTGTAATTAGCCAATTATACATTTTATTAATTTAATTTTATTCATTTTAAATGTTCTATTAAAACGGTGTGAGCATTAATCAGTGTGACTCTGGTCAGTCAAATACTTGTTTGGTCATGTTTGTTTCAGTGAAACACACACATACATTTACACACACATTCAAATACACATACATTCATACACATTTTTATGCATGTAACATTCTATAACATTCTATACACTGTTCACTCACTGTACTTGTTTGCACCATTAAGTAGCCCCACAATTTCACCGTATGAGTAGCGTCCTGGTTCAGTACTATTCAGTACACTATCCATAAAGTTTTTTTTGTTGTTCATGTAAGTCTTTTTGTCAACTTTCAGTTATTATTCAGTTAATCAGTATAATAACTGTTAGATTTATTGATTCAGGATCTGTTTTTAATCATCTATTTTTAATAATTAAAAATAGAAGCAGAACATAAAACAGATTCAGTACAAGAATCAGAACCAGAATACAAATCAGAATGGTCAGAATTCAAAAAACAAACTGGAAACAAATCAGAAGACAAGTCAGATTCAAAATCAAAAACTGGTTGTATTTGTTTAACTGTCCAAGCATGACATATCTGTCTAAATTATCTGTAATTCTTTTCCTATCAGGGATCAATTAACATTTTTTGCCAACCTATTTATTATTCAATAAATTGTTAACTTTCTCCATTATCTAATCTATTTTTTAATATCTCAGTCTAGTAATTAATGCAGTACATAATTCATCTATCCATTGATACACTGTTTAAATCATCAACCTATAAGTTAATCTGCTTTTAACATGCTATCTGCAGTCTTAAGGAAGCCAAATTTAAGACTTTTTAAGACTTGTTTTAAGGCCACTTTGATCAAATTTAAGACCCGACATTCACAAAACGGCCAATTACAAATACAGCGCCTCATAGCCATTGCCAGGAACTGGTTCTAGCCAGGTTGCCAATGTGGGATAAATTTGCACTTCCCCATGACAGACACGGCCACTAGCAACAAAAAGCTAATCTGCATACCTGAAAAAGCACCCCTCCCCCCACACACAACCAGAAATGTTAGTGGTTTCATTCATTCCGATCTCCTACACAAAAAGGCAAAACACCAATTGGAAATGTGCTAAATTCTTTAGAGATTTTCAGAAGAAATAAAGCAATCTTGTTCATTGAGTCTGTGGTATTTTAAGACCTTTGAACTCTGGATTTAAGGATTACTAATCATTTATAAAGATATTTAAGTCCCTAATTTTGTAAAATCTAATTTAAGACTTTTAAAGACTTTTTAGGGATCTGCGGATACCCTGTATGAATGTATAAGTTTATTAATTCATCTATTATGTGTTCTTCTGTTATGCAATCTAATGTGTAACTTTTGGTGTGTTTTAATATTCTGTATGTTAATTGCTCTTTAAATTAATTTTCTGTATCAATTTGAAGTCCCGGTTGTCTATAAAGAGAAGAAGAAGAACACCTGCTGCTTTATCAGCACATCAGTCTTTCACAGCATAGTCAACACACACACACACACACACACACAAACACAGTGTTAAAATCAGTTCATCTGCAGAAGTGAGTTACCTGTAAAGCCAGACTGACAGGGCGCCTCAATGTTTTCCGAATGACAAGCCTTTAAACCTACGCGCGCATCATTGACTCCCAGAATTAACACAGTAACTTGTCTGATTTCAGTTTTTAATGCTTTTTCCAGCTTTTTTAATTTTTTCCACTATGGAAAGTGTTCTCTAGAAAGGGAGATCTTTATTACAGGTCTGACGACCCTTTTTACACTCAAGGTAAGACATTTCTTAATGTTTGTTTGAAGCTTTAATTCCAGTTATTAAATTTACTTTATTTTCATGTTTTACAGTAAATGTACTTAATTTCTATGTTTACTTTAGTAATACAATTTATTTTAATCATTAATATGTATATGTAATATGTAATATATGTTATTATGAATAATAATTTAATACATTTGCATTTGTAAGAGAGCCTACAACTGGTTTTGATCTGTAATTTCTACTATTTAAAACAATTACATTTATTTTGAACTGTAGTTTTTATAAATTATGATGAATTACATATTATAATATGTAATTTCTATAGTGTTTTTATCTTTAAAATGTAATGGCCAGTTTGCTAATTCTCAAAACCAAGTTAAAACACAAACATAAATTAAGATTCATATTTAAAAGTAAATTCAAACTTAATTCAAACCCATTTCTTAACTCATACGTGAACCCAAAGTTTAATTATTAAATTATGGCAGCCCTTTGGGCCCCTTGAACTTAAACACAAATATAAAAACAAAATCCGTTCCAAACTTACATCTAAACCCAAACCTAAACATAAAAACAACACAAAGGCTAATTCAAGCTCAAACACAAACATAAACTCAAACATAAATCAAAAAGGAATCCTAGACACAAACCTAAACCTAAACCAAAATCACAATCTAAACTCAAATCCAAACCCGAACATATTATGATGAGTCATGTTTCATAAGGTTTCTTGTTAATAGGGGCTCATGTTAAGGTGGTCGCAGTGTTAAGATAGTCAGTGTTACAGTGAGTTAGTGTTAATAAAACGTAATATTAATGAAGGTTAGTGTTAAGGTGGCAAATGTTAAGGCGGTCAGTGTTATAGAGGATTACTGTTGAGGTAAGATACTGTAAAGCTGGTCAGTTTTACGGATAGTTAGTTTTAATTAGCCTGAATGAGGGTTCGTTTTAGCTATGGCGGTCATTGTTGAGGTGGTTAGTTTTAAGGTATTCTGTGTTAATTAGTTTAGTGTTTGGAGAAGTAAGTTAAAAGTAAGTCTTTGGTGGTTTGTGCTAATATTTTAGCTGTCAACGGCTAGCAAGGGTTAGCGTTTGTCAGAACTGCAGGGACACTTTATGGACAAAATTATTGGGACGCCTGTCTATCATAACAACATGTACTTTAATGACACTGCAAAGACTGACATACAAATGCATAGACTTTAATACAGAGTGGGTCCCCCCTTAGCAGCTATAGAAGCCTCTGGTTCTTCCACTCTGAACATATTCCGCCATGCTTTCTTGGGCCTTTTTAGTGCATGCTGGAATAGCAAAGGTTCTTCCCCAAACTGTGTCCTGATAGTCGGAAGCACGGTGTTGCCCAATATGTGCTGCTATACTGAAGCCTTGAGGTCTCACTGGAAATAAAGGGCCTAGCCCAAACCTTGCAAAATGTCCCAATAATTTGTACCAAAAATGTAGGTGAACAGGACCCTCACTCATTCTGTATCTGAACTGCAAGTAGTTTTAGATGCATTCAGATTACACTGGTGTTTCTTTCCTGCATAAGCCCTGCTTGAAGTGGGCCGGAACGCAGGGAAACGTAGTTCCGGAACTTCTATGTTTTCGTTTTTTGGGTTCCGCCATTTTTTTGCGTTCCGGTACTTACTGAAACTGGTCCGACGCAGAGACAGTGGAACCGAGAATTTGTCGGAAAATTAGAGTTCCTGCACTTATTTTTTCAAACTTCAAGCACTGTGTATAAGTGAAAGCTTCTGTTATTTTACTTTTAATGTGTTGCATTCAATCACAGCACTCGTTTTGCCACCATGATAACATTAGACAAAGCTTTAGTGGTCTTGTGTTTTCAGATTTGATTCCATCAAAATGAGGAAGACATCTTCTTTGAAGAGTTTCTGGATGACAGAGGTGAGCTGGAGAAGGAAAGCTCGCCTAAGGATGTACCCAAATGAAAGGAAAGTTCAACATAAGACTATTCTTTGTCCAGCCTATTTCTCCCGAGCTTCACTTAGCACGGTTTAACATCAGTATAAGATTTTGACCATATCCTTGTACATTTTAAACTCGGATTCCTGTTTAAGATTAAACCTTCTCTCTTTTCCCTCACTGCTCTTATCTTTATTTGTCTCAGATCAGATAGTAAATAAACAATAATGTTCAAATGAAAGTTTGTTTGGCTTAGATATTTGCCTGAATAATCTGAAATAAATTTTCACCTCATCCTCTAAAATCAGTCAGTTTTGAGATCCATAAGAATGTTTAAAAAATGAGCAGCCTGGGAGTACAGCAAATGTCTGTCTTAAGTTGTTTTTTCTTATCAAGGTTTGGAGAAACATGTCAGTCTTCAATAATCCCCAAATATGAAAATGATGTATTTCTGTTGGGACAAATAAAAAACTCTTGCGTGCAGCAAAATCCTCCTCTGGGTAGTCAAACTAGTCTCTAGCGTGATCGCTAACCACACTGAACAAACCTGTTTAAAATTATAGTAATATATAAATGTTAACATATTGTAAAGTGGCCTATTATAGTCACGCATGAACACACCACAGCACACAATGTAAACAATGTGAAATTCTTTCTCTGCATTGAACCCATTCACCAAGTAAAGCAGTTGGATGCCACAAGCAGAGGCAACTCCCTAATCATTTGGGCACTTGCTGCCCTATTTGCCAAATGGGCTGCCATCAGTGAGGGGTGCCCAGGGAATATATACATATTACAGGGCACACATATTAACATGAATGTGTCAATACTAGTACATGTAGGCAACAGTAGTATATTTATTATAGGTTATTATATGATAACAAAATATTTACATTCATTTATGACCATTCACATTTAAAAATTTATAACGACACCAACAGGGGCAGCTGGTGGCCTAGTGGTTGCCCCTTGCGATCAGAGCTGCACCACTGAGGTATCCTCGAGAAAGGTACCATGCCCAGACACTGTGTTTCTGGCTGCTTGGTGCTTTTCTTGTTGAATGGGTTAAATACAGAGATATAATTGTATTCTTTTCCCAAAGTGTGCCGTGGTGTGTTCACATATGACAAAATAGTAATTTATTTAACTGACATTCATGTCTTTTGTCCAGAGAGACTGGGGCAGTGGTCCTCAGCAGCCGAACCTGTCCTCTCTCTCCCAGTCCTCATGCTACACGGTGAAGAGATGCTCGTCCGGTACCCTTCTGCTTCCAAAACTATCCTGCAGGAGCACAGCTCGGACTGACCAGGAGAACTTCATCAGCACAGATCCCACCAAAGTGACCTTCAGTCTGGGGGTCAATGAGGACACCGTATTCGACAAAATAGATGGACACTGGTGAGTTGCTATTTCATTACATTCCCCTTTGCTCCCATTGAACCAGCCGGGGTTTCGGGAGCACTATGAGCAGGTGTGCACATAAGTGGTCCGCATGCGCTGTCAAAATAAACAATGCGCACCTGAAAAAACGCTGCAGCACGCATTTGCGCACCTAAGATTTTGTGG
>JBBKCR010195039.1:0-13331 GCA_037577295.1 Ladigesia roloffi | reverse complement strand
AGAGAGAGAGAGAGAGACAGAGAGAGAGAGAGAGAGAGGGAGAGAGAGAGAGAGAGAGAGAGAGAGAGAGAGAGAGAAAAAGAGAGAGAGCGAGAGAGAGAGAGAGAGAGAGAGAGAGAGAGAGAGAGACTCACACAGGAAGAGATAGAGAAAAAGAGATCGAGCGAGAGATAGCGAGAGTAGCGAGAGAGAGAAAATTTTGAAGAAACAGAGGGAGAGCGAGAGAGAGAGACTCACACAGGGAAAAAAAAGGGGGAGATACTCACACAGTAAAAGAGATTCAGAAACGCGGTTGGATAGAGAGAGGAACGGGGAGAGAGAGACACACAGAGACACTGACACTCAGACAGGGAGAGAGGGGGGACTCACACAGGAAAAGAGTCTCACACAGGAAGAGAGAGAGATACTGGGAGTGTGTGTGAGAGAGGGAGAGACACAGGGTGAAAGATAGACTCCGAGACACGGAGAGAGAGAGTGACACAGGGAGAGTGAAAGGGTTTTGCTTTTATTTTCACATTGTGCATCTGAGCATTCCACAGTTCTCTTTTCTTCCAACTCTAAGAAAAAAATTAATCCATACTTTGCCAGGTCTGCTGTTCCTCGGTGAAACTGTATCACGGTGAGTTTCTTCCTAAATGTCTTCCCCAGTTTTGTCCGGACGGCAAAACTTTTTGTTGTTGTTGCTGCCTCTAGCTGCTGGTTGCTAACTTGTAACACGTTGTCTTTGATACGGCTCTGGTAGCTAACTGAACAAGCTAACTGAACAAACAGCAATACGTTTTACAGAAAAGACAACCTGGCACCTTTTTGTGCTGCTTTTGGCTGTTTTCACTTCTTTACAACATAACGAGTTATTAGCTTTTTTGGCTAACTTGCAAATGGGGGGTTTCCCAGTATTTGACCAGTCCGCGTCGTCAGTCTTAGTAGTTAAACCAAACATATTTTAATATGTAATCATAACTGTCTTACATAACAGCTATTCCTCCACATATCCAGATAGCGTATCTTTGGATAACATTTTAAGTTTGTTGACTTTCAAAATAAAATGTCAGTGCCTTCATCTTATATATACCGCGCAAAAATTATTGGGGCACTTAAGTATCTTAATGCTGCAGCATACCAATACATTTTGAACAACGCCATGATTCCAACTTTGTGGACACAGTTTGTGGACACAGTATAGTGCACAAAGCGAGGTCCATAAAGACATGCTTAGATTAGTTAGGTGTGGAAGAACTGGCTGGCCCCTACAGAGCCCTGACCTCAACCCCATCTAACACCTTTGGGATGAACTGGAACGGCTGTTGTGCGCTAGGCTTTCTCATCTGACCTAATAAATGCTCCACAGAATGAATGAGTACAAATTAACTCTACATAATAACTCCAAAATCCTGTGGAGAATCTTCAAAGAAGAGTGAAAGCTGTTCTATGTCCAAAGGGACTCCAACTCCATATTTAAGTTTATGTATCCATGTCATTATAGTCACTTTTGGTCTAATGGTCAGGCACCCCAATACTTTTTGTCATATAGTGTGGCTTTGCATTAGATAACAGCTAACGTTGGGCGTCTTTCAGAAGAACCATCATCTTTTATGTCTGAGTGATCTGAGCAGACTTATCCAACCAACCAAATTTGATTGATTCACTGCAGGTCTCCAGTTCCCTGAGCAGCTGCATGTCATGTGACGATGCTTTCTGATACTGTGCCTGAGGGACAGCAGAAATGAAATGTGCTAGTAATGTCACTGAAATCTACTATACAAACATCCATGTCACATTAGTGGAGATGTTCATTGACGATGGTTGAGCCCCATAATTTTTTTTTAGAAATAAACTTTTCACTGGTGAACTGTTTGCAAGTCCTTCTCGCTGTGCATTTTAAGGTATTAAACAGCTTAGAGGCTTTTATTGTGTGATCCATTGTTAGGGGATTGTGTCCCCAAATCCTAGTCAATCACTTGCCAAATAATACACATCTCTCCTGAGGCAGATTTCCTAGAGATCAGACGCGCTCTTCACAATCACAATTTTAATTTCCATAATGCAGATTTTGTATTGTGACAGAGGTCTAGGGGGGGGAGGGGGGGGGGGGTTCTCTGGTGGGGGTATGACAATGAAGGAACCTGTAACAACTTTTGCATAAATGTAAAACTTGTGACATAATGCAAATGACTATACATTGGCGAATATTTACACTGTTGTAAGATGCACTTTTTAAAATTGCTTAATTTATTATTAGTAAAAAAAATATATACTTAATATTGTGCAAACAAAGCTGCAACTTGACTAGACAAAAGACTGGGGGGCGGTATTATGGCAAACAAGGGGTCTTTGGAAAGCTCTCATTGAGCCCTATTTAACTGTGAAGTTTTCCAGAGATTGGTGGTTGTCCTGTCTAGAAAAGCCATGAGCAATGAGTGCATGTTAAAACTGGACTGACTCTCTGCACAATTTAGATTCTTCTCATTTAAATATAATATATTTACATCTGATTATTCTATTACTTGGCTATTTTTTATTATAAGTATTACAAACGTAGAGCTTTTCTGCTCAGCAACACACCAGACCGTGAGACTGCGAGTGAAGCACATCTCACATCATGCCTCTGAGGACGCTTCTGACGCTAAATGAGGAGAAATGAAACCCAGAGATTCTGGCACAGAAGAGCCAAAAAAATCTTCTCGTCCTGTAAGTGAGACAGCCATACGCAGTGGCATAAGTGGTATTCACAGCTTAAATGCGTACCTAGTTAGTATTTTCTCACATTGCAGCTAGCAATTATGGTAACTCACGAGAGGTTTCAATATCATAAGGAAACGAGAGGGGGCGGTAGAGTCCAAGAAAAACACGAGGAAAGCAAACAAATTAAAATTATTGCTGCCGGAAAATTATTGACCTCATTTTAATTATCGTGCAATTAATTGATTAATTGTTTATCGTGACAGGCCTAATACCAACATGGAGGGAAACGTAAACGGCTTGCTATAAATCTTGAGCCAGTGTTTAGACACTTAACAAATAGAAGATATATTATATGGCTATAATCAATTTAGGATGCTTATAAACACTTTAGTAAACTGATGACAGAACTCAGTCACTTAGTAATCAGATTAATTTCTGAATACATCACATTATCTAGCGGCTTATCAGTAAATACAACAAAACCATGCATGTAAATTGAAAGTATAAACTTTTTTGTAGAGATATGCCCGATCCAATATGATCTTGGTATTGAGTCTGATATAGCCGTATGAACAATTGCAAATATTGGTGGGACAGCCCCGATCTCAATATTCCAGTTTGCAGCTCTGACTGGACTTTAAACTCGATGCTGTGTAATACGATATGCGTCACCACCCCATACGTTGAACCTGCGGCAACTTCAATCAGAGCAAGCAGTTGTTTTGAAAAAAATGTTGCTCGTTTGGAGATACTACAGTTTGGAAACACTGGTCCACATTAAATACAGAAACTCTCCTGATGTTGTGTCTCTAAATTCACATTATATAAAATGTGTTCATTTTACACTTCATCTTTTTTTCACAGTTGTTGCAGCTAAAATGCACATAGTACATATTTACATGATTTTCTCAAAACACGACACGTTAGGCATCTCATAAGCATGTCCACCTTAAATACAGAAGTGATTGGATTACCTTCCGCCCATGTCATGTCTCAGAATTCGTGTTAGTTAAAATGTACTAGATATGCGCTATTTTTTTAACATTTGTTGCTACAAAAATGTACATAATATTTGAACTGTTCAAATGATTCAGCCAATATTTGGGTTTTTGATATGTACAAAATTTTACAGCTGTGGATGCTACCTTTTGTGAATGAATTATTTTGGAATGCCTTTAAATTCAGTGAAGTAGTGTATAGTTTTTGCTATTCTAATAATAAAATGATGTATATCGGTATCTGTATCAGTATCTGCAGTTGTATATCAGAATTTGATCTGAACTGGAAAGAGGTGGATCGGCCCATCACAACATTTTTGTTTTTGAGTCCTCTTTGTCGGTCAATTTTCATTTGGAGTTTCTTGTTTGGAGTTTGTCTACAAAATGCACATGCTGTCATATATTGTATTTTAATTGCTGTAGTGTTACACAATAAGCAATGAGATAACAGTTTTCTGGAAAACCTGTTTTATCCAGCTTTAATACCACTCATTCACAGATAGAACACAAGGAACTGGAGTAAAGTTACAGTACATACCTTCTACTACTGAGCTGAAATCCAGGTCCCTTTGAATTTTGAAATCTGATGATGGCTCTAATCTGATCTAAGAATTGGAATCATGGTGTGAATATGGCCTCTTCATGTTTGAAATTGGATATAGATTGGAGAGTTGTGAAGAAAAGGATAAAAATACCTTCTCTCAAGCCCACCCACCACAAATCCCTGACAGTCTAGAGCAGATGGAAATTAGTGACACTGATGCAAACCTAGCAATAACACAACTGTATGTTCATGTGCTAGATCTCTCCCATTGTTGTCTTTCTGTCGATTGGCAGAGCTGTGCTAACACACATTATCTGCCATAAGAGATACTGGCACATTAACTAAGCTTGAGGTTCTTCTGTCACTTTCTATCACCACTGAAGCTGAGCCAGTAAGAGCATGTGAGGATGATGAGAGTACAGTCAAAGACAGACTCTCGTGTTTGATTTGTACATCTTCCAGGTCAGGAAGAGTTTTGGTTTCATGTTCCTGACAAAGATTAAAGGTGTCCCAAAATGTTTTTTCACATGCGTAGTTTCTAGCCATGCTTTTCTCTGGTTCCAACTTTTACACCATGGTGGTAGGTTTCCATCAGAATTAGTAGTAATTAATAGAATGTAAAGGAAATTATGCAGGGAATATTGTTTGTTAATACTACCATGTGGTGGAAGTGGCAGTATCAATCCTAATCCCTTGCTCCTTGAGCAAGACACTTAACCCTCAGTTGGTTGAGGGGTACTGTACCTGTAATTAAAGATAAGAGCATCAACTGCCCCAATTACAGTTGTCTGTCTTGTTACAAATATACACTGTATAAAAAAAAAAAATCTGCAATTTTGAACTGTTTTGGTTGCATGTTGGTGGTATACTCAACAGTAGGACTGCACTGTATATCGATAGACCGATAGACATCACGATGCTGAGCTGGCATGGTGATCCTCTGCACCGCCCCCACCGCAGCAGCGACCAGCCCACGCACAGGGTGCTTTCACATATGTGGTTTGGTTCATTTGTTCCGGACCAAGGGGAACAAATGATACGCTGTAGAATTATTCTGCCGTTTTGGGTACTTTTCACACAACACTTTATCTCTGGTCCGAACCAGTTGAAACAAACCAAAATGCTTCACGTGACAACATATACATCACTCGCTGGCCAGATTTGCCATTTATCGTATTTCCTAAACTGCTTTTTGATTGATCAGAATTAACGTGCAGGAATCTCGCACATGGAGACTGCTGGCGGAATTTCTTTGCCATAACCCTGCACAGTTCTAATGAATATTAAACCCCCTTTCCCTGAGCTGTTTGCTAAATAAGCAAATATTGCTTGTTCTTATGAGTGTTTGAATGTTGGGGCGTAATATGGTAATTGGGCCAAATTTGGATGAGGCTCCGTCCCTCCTCACAGCTCTGGGTCTTTCCGCAAGCCACTATGGGGCTAATGTTGCTAAAGGGCTAACTGTAAACAAACACATCTCATCTTCCCATAATGCACAGCGACCCCGGCCCCCGACAATGCCATCGTCCATCACGATATTTCAAATTAAACATCATATGATGCCAAATTGGTCGACATCACCCAACCCTAGTATTGACAGCAAAGGCAAGTAGATGCTTTTAAAAACTACAGTCAAAAACAGAGTACAAATGAGTTATTCAAATTTTCAAATTTGCATTAAATCCATTTGAAGTGGGCTAATTATGTTCTGTTTTGTTTGTTTTGTAGTCTTTATTAGGGATGAGCGAGTACAGCATTATTTGTATCTGTATCTGTAAACCAGATGAATTATCTGTATCTGTATCTGTACTCGGACAGGGCGGGGTATATCCCGGAAGTGGGCGGGGTTTAAACCGGAAGTTGGCCTTAACATGGGCGGGGGTTTAAATGGTATGTTATTTTAAGCATGCAGTTGATATGTGTTGATCAGAAATTGTTATATTTATTGCTGATTAGAAAACGAACTACATGACAGCATCAGCACTGAGCTTCAGATCAGTGGTTTTGATCACAATAACAAACAATCTATATACAGAACATTGTTTTGCAACAATGAAATCAACACATGCAGTTGCAATTATAAAGTAAAATATAATGAACAAGAGTTTTATCTCAATATAACTTACTTTTTTTTTTACTTTTATTTTTTTTATGAGCATGTGATTTTTATTTTTTTTTATTCTTTTTTTTAAAATTCCACAGCAGGTATGTGTGAGTGTAAGTGTATCTTAATTTGTAATATTATTTATACCACAACTACCTTAAGTTTTTTTTTTTATAAAGTACAACAAGAAAGTGTGACTTTAGACCGGCAGAGAGAGAATCAGAGAGGGAGAGAGAGAGAGATAATCAGAGAGGCAGAGAGGGAGAGAGAGAGAAACGGAGAGAGAGAGGCTGAGAGAAGGAGAGAGAGAGAGAGGCAGAGAGAAGGAGAGAGTGAGAGAAAGAGAGAGAGAGCGAGCGGGAGAGGGAGAGCGAAAGAGAAAGAGAGAGAGATAGAGCTCCCCTAGAATTGATCCTGTGCCCCTTTATGGCCCCCCAGCTCTGAACAGCCAAATATTTAAATGTATATATATTTTTAATCTCGACATGCGCTGGCTTCAAAAACGAAACTAGACGGAATAATTAAAGCGCTCCACGCGCGCGCTGACACACACGCGCTGACAGGCCAATGCACGCAGACACAGTCAGCTAACCAATGAGAATTTTTATTCAATCCGAGCACGGATATTTACTGGTAAAACTCGTATGATACTCATACTCGTCAAAAGTGCTGTATCCGTACCGGATACTCGTTTCAGCCGAGTATCCGGCTCATCCCTACTAAACAGACTCATACCGGAAACTGTAAAACCTCTAAAGGGTTACAGGTCATGTGAATCAGTGAAAAAGCCTGAGAGATCTCGTACAGATGTGCCTTGAACCATAGCAGAAATTAGTATTGGTTGATGAATCTGGACTTTCTTATGCAAAATATATATACTACATGATTTTAACCTGGTCAGGTGTTCTGTTGAAAAGTGCTAAACGTGCCCTTCTGCGAATCTGCAGTTTAGGATTCAGTAAGCATTCAGGAAGCTGGTTCATCTGTGTTATCTCATCTGTGTTTGCATCACTGGTTTATGGTGATTAGTATTTTTAAAAGCTCTATGAAGCTCCATCACTTTTGACTTACACATGTGCTTTATTTCCTTTCACATGTTGTCTTCAGTGCACAGTTCAGAATCAAAATCAGAAAACTTTATTTATGTGGGAGGAATTTGTTTGTGGTGACTGTCACATCACACAGATAGAAAAAAACCTGTGAACCTGAGTGACTGTGGGAGAGACAGAGAGAGAGAGTGGGCTGTTCTCTTCTCCTCAGTGTTCTGTGTGAGTGAGCAGAGCGGGATCCAGCAACACAATACATCTGTATGTGTGTAGGGAAGGGGTGCAGACACAGTCAGCTACCCAATGAGAATTTTTATAAAATCAGAGCACAGATATTGACACATATTACTCGTATGATACTTGTACTCGTCAAAAGTGCTTTATCCATACCGGATACTCGTTTCAGCCGAGTATCCGGCTCAACTCTACTATCCAGTTCCATACCCACTACAGAGCTAGCTTTCCTGATCAGTTTTTTGAGTCTGATGATGTCTCTTCCGGTCTGCCACTTTCAAGATCCCACCCGAGCACACCACAGCAAAGAAAATGTCACTGGCCACAAGAGACACCTAGAACATCTGCAAAATCGTATTGCAGACTCTAAAAGGTCGTAGTCTACATAGGAAATACAGTTTAATTTGACCCCTGTTGTAAGTGGCCAGAGAGTTCTTAGACCAGTCCAGTATATTGTCAAGGTGTACACCCAGGTATTTATAGTCCTGAACAATCTCCACATCCACCTCTCTAAACTACAGGGGAAATGACAGGAGACTGTGATCTTTTTAAGTCCACCACCAGTTCTTTTGTCTTTTGGAGGTTGAGCTGCAGTTGATACTGCTCGGACCAGTCCACAAATCTGTCAAGAGCCGAGTCGTCCCCACTCTTGATACATCTGACATTACAGAGTCATCTAAGTATTTCTGCAGATGGCAGCTCTCTGTGTTGTACTGAAAGTCAGATGTGTACAGGGTGATAAGAAATGATGAGAGAAGAGTTCCCTGAGGAGCTCCAGTGCTACACAGCACTGTGTCAGACTTACATCCCTGTAGTCGCACGTACTGTGGCCTATCAGTCAGGTATCCCAGACTCCAGGCAACTAGGGGGGCATGTACCTGCATAGCAGAGAGTTTACTCCCCAGCCGGACTGGCTTAATGGTGTTGAAGACACTGGAGAAGTCAAATAATGTATTCCCTAGGTATGTACTTGGCTTGTCAAGATGCCTGTAGGCCCTGTGTAGCAGGTAAATTATGGCATTGCCCACTACAATCTTGGCTTGGTAGGCAAACTGGGGTAGGCTAATCTTGTGCTGGCTTAACCAGGGGGCAGAGAGTGTCCTGGATCAGTCTCTCAAAAACCTTCATGCTGTGTGAGGTGAGTGCTACTGGCCTCTAGTCCGATGGGGCACCAGGTCTCACCTTCTTTGGAACAGGAAAAAGACATTATGTTTTCCATATCACGGGCACTTTGTTGGTTCTGATGCTTAGATTGAAGATCCACAGCAGTATTCCTCAGAGCTGAGAGGTGCACAGCTTTAGCACTTGTGTTTAAACCATCTGGGCCTGGTTCTTAATCAGGATGGAGTCTGCAAAGTTCTCTCCTCACTTGGTTCTCAGTAATAGTGATGTATGGTTTATGGGTGTCCAAGTCCTCGGTGGCAGGGAGAGAGGGCACTCTGGCTGTTATGATGTTGGTAGAGGGAGTAAATGAGATAAAGAATGGAGAACTGCTGTTTGGCTTGACAGTAATAGAGGGAGCAGGTGCACTGGGTGCAGTGAGGAGCAGATTAAACTGATTGGACCTCTTCACATCACCATCAGTCCCTAGGCTGCTGGCTTTGAAGCCAGTGATGTTCTTCATGCCACTCAAACATATCGGCTGTTATTCTGCTTCAGCCCTCCTTTAACCTCACTGACAAGTGCCTCTGTAATTCCTTGGCTGCCTTCTTGTCATCTGATATGATGCTTTCTTCTTCTCACTCAGGAGGGCTTTAATGTCCTTGGTGATCCATGGCTTGTTGTTGGGGAAGCAGGGTATGGATTTCACTGGTAAAGTGTTATCCACACAGAAATTGATGTAGTCAGTGACACAGTCTGTGTGGTGATAAACATCCTCTCCATGTGGCTTGTACCGGGCCTCCCAGTCTGTTGTCTCCATGCAGTCTTGCAGGGCTGCACTGGGCTCCTTTGTCCACTCCCTCACTGTCTTGATTGTGGCTGGCTGCCTCTTGACCAGTGGTAGGTATTTGGGCTGCATGTGAACCAGGTTGTGTTCTGATCTTCCCGGAGTGAGATGGCTTTGCAGTTGTATTCATTTTGACATTAGCATACAGCTAATGTCCGGTGTCTTGTTTTCTCTGGTAGGGCAGTCTACAAACTGTGTGAAGCGTCTTGTTAAGGGAGACATGGTTGAAATCACCAGTTACTAAGACAAAAGCACTTGGATGAATTGTCTACAGTCTATCAGTCACGGAGTGAATGATGTCAAAAGCAGTCATCGCATTGGCCAAAGGAGGAATGTGAGAACTCCCTGGGCAAATAGTACAGATGTAGCCCCACTGCTAACAGTTCAATGACCGGGCTGTAGACACATTCTTTGATTAATATTTGTCTCGGATGACACCATCTCTCATTCACAAAAAGAGCAACTCCCAAAAAGAGCGACTACTTCTCTGCACACCAAGCTATTTCCCATTCCTCACTGCTCTACCACGTATGTGGTACATTTTATGGACAAAAACAGACAGACTGAGTAGAAAGCTAGAAAGCCAGGGGAATGTGCATAGAATAGTGCTCTAGCTCCAACTGGGAGAGCTCAAAGGAAAAGCCAAGAGAAAAAATGGAGAGTAGCCTCAAGTGGTGGAACAGCAAACTAAGCTACATATGCCATATGCAAAGTTACAACCCTGTTAACCACAGGGTTTTCTCCTTATCTGGAAAGGCTTGTAGCACATAGAACTAAGGCAGTAGCACTCTCAAAGCTGGGAGGTTTCAGTAATGGCAGGCTTAAGTGCAGAATAGAGGAAAGACTATGCGATAAAAAAGCACACCTTTGAGAGATCAGACACAGCAGTGTGAGTGCAGATTGATGTACATGGTTGCATGATTGCATTCCTGAACCTGCCATGGACGTCATTAACTTTTCGTGTGTTTGGGCAGACAGAAATCAGTGATAGATTGGAAAGATCATCTGTGCCCAAAGAATTCTAAAACCTGCTGAAAATGATATGTTTTTGTCACTCTACCTCCTCTAAAATAATATTAATTTCCACTTAAAAAAATGTATTTTCTTTATTTTTTGGTTTCAGCCATTTTCCAATGTCTCCACCCCAGGCTGTCATGTTTTTGTTTGATATTTTTATAATTTTTATAATTTAACGTAAATGTCCATCTGATTAAATAATAGAATTATATTATTTACATATTTTACCCTTACTTTCACTTTTTTTACTACCTACAAACACCATCTCCCATCTCAAAAGAGAGAGTTGAGTACTTTGTCTGGCTATGCCGCTTTATGCTGCCTGTGGGTCTGCTGCGCTTTAGATAACTTTGAAGAGCCCCTTCTTGCTGGGTCTACTGGTCCTGGTGATCTGTGCTGCTGTGTCAGGCTGCATCTCTCCTCTCTCCTTCCTCATCACACTTTGTCCCAGCTGGATTACTAATTGGTTGACTGGTCAGCTAAGTAGTTGTAATGGAATTTTGCTTTATTACTTGTATTATATTCATAATCATTGATATTTCTGTACAATTCGTGTGACTTGCTATATACAAGAGTGTTTTTCCTGTAGGGCTTTGTTTTACTCACTGTGTCTTAGTCTGCCTGCAGTCCGTTAATTTATGGCTTCCCGCTATCCATATGTTATTTGGAGATAAGCCAGATGCAGAGGGTACTTTCCTCTGTCTCAGGCAAGGTTTGAGTATAAGAGGCCAAGAAGACACTTCTTTGAGGTATTCATTTTAGAGTTCAATTCTCTGTGTGAACACCTCCCGGCTTGGGCTGTTGGTTTTTTCTTTTATAAATATTATTCTCTGAGTAATACAGTTTTGTGTGATAATTTTTCCATGACAGTTGTTTAGTAAATGCTGTCCACGACTGGCTGCCACTCCTCACCTGTGTTTATTTGTATATTTCTCTGACCTTCCCTACCACTCCTACTAAAATGAAGACAATACTCCAATACTCTGCTTCTGAGCTCCTGGCACTCTGCTCCCACCTGTGATACCTCGTGATACTTTACAACAAGAAGTACAAGGTATCCTCCCTCCCTGACTCCACTCACAAGTCATTTGAATCTAGTGCACTAAAAATCCATGGATCTACTACATGGATCCCACCATTTTAATTGTTATTTACCGACCACATAAGCCTAAACCTGAATTTTTGAATGAATTTTCTGATTATATTGCCACTCTATGCTCTCTGACACCCAATGTTATTTTACTGGGTGACTTTAACATACATATAGACAATCCTGTCAACTCTCTCTCTAAGGACTTCACATCCTGCCTTGACAGTTTTGGATTCCCCTACACACTCCCCTAATACGTGGACTCCCCTACATACTCAAAAGGACATATTCCGGATCTAGTCTGCTGTGCTGGTGTAACCCCTCTAAACTATACAGCATCAGACACACCCTTATCAGGTCATAAACTTGTTTCGTTCAAGGTTAACTTACCACTATTCAAAATAATCTCCGCCCGCACCATTGCATTTAGGAACATCAAGAACATTGATCTCTCTTTTCTGCTATTATCAACTTTCCCAGCACAAAACCCCTAATCACCCCCGACAACCTGCTGTCTCACTATAATGACAATCTTCAAAACCTCCTGGGTACTCTGCTACCACTGAAAATCCGGACCGCCAACTTTTCTCACTCTGCCCCTTGGTAAGCATTCTCTGCCCGAACCCAACATGGGCCGAGCCCGACCGGAACCATATTTCCTGCCACTGCCCTCGGGCCGGGCCGGGCCAGGCTGGGCCGGGACGTGATCAAGCATTTTTTTTTATCATTACTTAATTAGCCTATTTGGTTTGGGAGCTATGGCAAAATTATATATATGATCTCTATATATATGATAAATGATCTGCTGATGGCAGCAGACTCTGGCCAACTCAACATGCTCATCCTCCTTTGCTCCTTCCAGCTCTATTCTCCTCAAACCCCACATCACCTCTACCCCCTGTCTACAAGACATCAAAATTTGGTTCTCCCACAACTTTCTTAAATTAAATACAGATAAAAATGAAATTCTTCTTGTTGGTTGTCACATCCTGCCTCGATTACTGTAATACATTGCTTTCTTTTCTACCACATACATCTCTCCATAAACTTCAACTGGTTCAGGACTCCTGTATCATTTCCAGAACTCCACGCACACAACACATCTACCCTGTTCTCGAGCAGCTTCACTGGCTCCCTATCCATTTCCGCATACAGTATAAAATCCTTCTTTTAACATTCAAAGCCTTCCATAATCTAACTCCCCACTATCTCATTGAGCTCCATGATTTACACAAACCTTCTCGCACTCTCCGCTCTTCCCTTGGTTCTCTCTTCTCCACTCCTCATGCCCGTATGTGCACTATGAGATCTTTTAGCTGCACTGCTCCCTGTCTTTGGAATACACTCCCACTCTTATTCACATAACATTTCATCATCCATACATATGTTAATATTCTTTTGTATATATATATATTTGTTTGTTTGTTTTCTTCTTTTTCTGTAAAGTGACCTTGAGTGTTGTGAAAGGCGCTTATAAATAAAATGTATTATTATTATTATTATTATTATTATTATTATTATTATTATATAAATTGTTCTCCTATTAGTAAATGCACATCAGGTGAAGATAATTAGGCTAAACATTTCAAAAATAAGGCAAGGCAAGGCAAGGCAAGTTTATTTATATAGCACATTTCATACACAAAGGTAATTCAAAGTGCTTTACAT
>JBBKCR010195001.1:0-13333 GCA_037577295.1 Ladigesia roloffi | reverse complement strand
AGCTAACACACTACCGAAGTCAAATTCCTTGTATATGCACCTATACTTGGCCAATAAAACTGATTCTGATTCTGATTTACTCTCTCACTGTTACACATATGAGCACTACCTACACTCACAAGAGCATAACATCTCTTCTACCGACTTTCCTGCTGAATATTTTGTTTGTATGTGTTATGTGTATCCAGTTTACAATATGTGCACAAATGTATTGGAACGCATGACCAAAACACCAACAGGGATTTTAATGATATTGGATTCAAATACATAGACTTGTGCTTTAAGAGTTTCCACTTTTCCTGGAAGGCTTTCCAAATGATTTTGGAGTTTCTGTAGGAATTTGTGCCCATTTATTCTATAGAGCATTTATGAGGTCAGACACCGGTGTTGGATCTCCATTCCAGTTTATCCCAGAGATGTTGGATGGGGTTGAATTCAGGACTGTGGGTCAGTCAAGTTCTTCCATACTGAATTTATCCAGCCTCAGAGCTTGTTTCCTACACTGGGACACAGTCATGCTGGAATAGACATGGTTGTTCCCCAAACTGGGTCCACAAAGTTGGAAACATTGCATTGTCCGAAATCTTTAGGTTTTCTTAAGCATTAAGGTTGTCCACTGGAAGTAAGTGACCTAGCCAAGGCCCTGAAAACCGTCCCAATATATTTGTCCATATAGTGTATAACAGTTTGTGCACAGATTCCCGTAATGAAGTGTGCGTGTATGGGAACTGGAATATGTGTTTTTGTGTTCTATAATGTGTGTATAATATGTGATGATGCTACTTGCATGTTACTGATATGTAAATTCTGCAGGTTTGCACCTCCTGTTGTGAAGGAAACATCTGTAACATGCCGGTGCCCTGGAACCAGACAATGGCCATTTTTTCTACAAAATCTCCATTAAACCGAGAAAGCAGAGTGTATCCAGGGTCTCCCATCTTCCTCAGCATTTTCATCATCATCTCCACGCAGCTTTTTGTAACAGGCTGACTTTTCCCTTTTTTCCCTTTCTGTTTTTTAGACATGGACATTATTTTAAATGAATAGTCTAAACATTTTTACCTGTTTTTACCACTAATGCTTGATAGGGTGCAAAATGATAGTTTTTGTTTAGTTTTGTACTTTAAACGTCATTGCTGTGTCGTCAGGTTATTGTGGAAATTACATACTGAGTGAGTAGAGCCAGGACGTAAACACCTCGCTGCCCTCAACACAGAGAGAAACATACAGGATTGAAGTCCGTAGTTATCTATTGGTCATATGAATAGAGCTACATAGTTATCTGTTGGTCATGTGAATATACCTAGATAGTTATCTATTGGTCATATGAATAGACCTAGATAGTTATCTATTGCTCATGTGAATAGAGTTATATAGTTATCTATTGGTCATGTGCCCAAACTTTCAGAAATGCTTCCTTCTCTGAGAAAAATGGATGCTGTTATGACATTCTCCTCTGATCCTGTAGTACATAAAGATGTTCCAAAGCTCATGTTTTGCCCCATGTGCATTATAACTAGTCAAAATATGAATGAAACTCCACCCATGCAAGCAGGAAGCTAAAACTTGTTTGAATGGTGTTTAATGAAATGTAGTGTGACCCTTAAGCAAGAGACCCTGTTAGTCCCACAAATGGGAAATTTGTATTTGTATATTTCATAGTAATACTAAGTACATCAGCTCCTCAAACTGCTGCATGAGATGTACCAATTGTGTAATGCACTGCAAAGCATATCAACTTTGGAACATAATTGTTTAACCAAATTTACTCTAGTACATTTTTCCATGCAGAAAAGTACTTAGACCCAGAGTTTCCCACTGATGCATGACGCAAATTTCAGAAAGATGACACGACTTCAGAGGTCTGTATAAGATTACTTGCCTTCTGTTGATTGTCAGTGGCCCAGCTGTTGGAGAATAGCTAGTCACTGCATGCAGTGTTTTGAGGTCTTGAAAGCAAATTTGCTTGTAATGCCTAAGCACAGAGCAAATGAATGAATGGTATTACAATTATTGCATTTGGCAGGTTCCATTATCCAGTGCAACTTACGATTATTTGCCATAGGGACTCATCCTGGAGGGTTAAGTGTCTTGCTCAAGGACACAATGGTTGAAATTGGGGGAGGGGTTGAACCTCTCAACTTTGTGCTCATTGGTTTCACACAACTGTCTAACCCAGTAGGCAACTAGCACCCTTGATAGTGGTCTTGTGATACATTAATACTCTTATGAACACAGGAATCAATCAACAACTTTCAAATGGTTGTGTGCTGGACCAAGGCATGAACTTGAAGATTTCAGTTTGTGTTGGAGATGTCCTCTCATGTCTATTCTGAAGCAATATATTCTCACCTTGACCAGACTCAAATTTGTATATTCACGAATAGATAACTAATAGTATTTATTTTTGTAAAGGAAATGTAACCATGTTTTAGTGTATCTGGTTTGACTGCCAGTGTCTTGTATATATTTTTTGTCTACTAGAGGAAAACATTTTTGAGAAAATAAGTTTCACCAAAAAAGCACCTGAGCATAAGAAACCATAACAATATAAACACAGCCAAATACTGCAGTATGACATTATCTAGTGTGATGGATATGGGTTTATTCCATTGGTATTATGAGGTGAACTATAACTACATGCAACAGAGTAAAAAGATGTAAAGGAAAAATTATTTCTTGAAACATAGTATTAGTAATTCTATATTAATAAAATTATATAATCTCTCACATTTAGAGGTATGTTTCCCAGCACACTCTACTGCCAAAAGAATGACTGTCCTAATATATTGTAACAAAATAAAATAATGTTTATGTTGATCATTTCTGTCCCCTTAAAATGCAGAATATGGCTTGATGTATTATAACCTATGAACCTATCAAATATTACTGATCATTCAAGATTTTTCTGATGTAGGTACTTATAACATATTAATGGTCATGAGAGTTTTCTACTGACAATGTTTTAGTGCATTCATCCATGTTACGCTATTTTCCTTATAATGGATTCCCATACAAAGTAAAAAGCGCAAAAATGATTAAAGGTTCATCCATTTGAATTGAAGTGACCATTCTGTTGTACAAGAACACACCAAATCACAGTGAACATCATGGAAATCTTCCTCTGCAGAAGTCCAAGTTGGCAGTAGAAACTGTTTTCAAACTACATTAAATTAAGCTCTCCTCCTAATGCACAGGTTATTTATTATTTATATTATCTGTGAAGTACTAAACATCCCAAAGACAAAAACAAATGTGATTAAAAAAAAAGAGGATGCGCGTGATTGGCCAGAGGATGACCCTGAGTGGTCTGTGTTTATAAAAGACATGCTTTCTCTGCTTGTGAATTTGAGGCTGTGCACCATCTTACCACCACAGAAGAGTGATGGGTCCTGCTTTGGCACGAATACATGACATTATTTGATCTTTCCATTCATCCTTTATTCATGCTTTAATATATTTTGCCCCTTACACATTTTAGATAAATACAAAGTACAAAATGCCCGTTTCGGAAAAGTTCGTTCCGGTGTAAATGATTTTAGTGTTTAGTTGCTGAGATTTGTAGGTCTAGCATTCCCAAGCACACCTTGTCCTTCCCTCATGAGCCGATATGTGCTGCCATGTGTGGAGAAATTTCTTGGAAAGTTCTTGTCTGCTGTAGAAGCAGTAATTGGCATTTGCCCATTAGGTAGTGAGTGAAGGGACTGGAACCAGTTCAGAAATGTAACTACTATACTGGGTGTCTATAGACTAAGACATATATTTCCCAAATTTAGTGTTTCTGCCTTTTACAGACCAGTCTCTTCAACACTAGATAAGCATGGGCCCAAAATATAGTAATGAATTCTGCTGTTTAACGTGTGCCCTTCAACACATTAACATACAGAAAGTTAATATTATAGAACCTAATGAAATGTAAAGTTCTATAACATTGGAAGTTGCTATGGTGTAATTTGCACATTGATGAAATTATTCAATCTGATTTTAAAATGTAAGCACTGTAGTTCTGCTAGTCTGATGGCATTAGTATATTTCTACCAACACTGATGCAAAATACAATGTTTTAACCAATAACAGCAGGCCCCATTCCCACGACCTGCTGTTAGATACAGTTTAGGGTTTATGCTGCTGTACCACTGCCATTTAGGCACTGTTTTAGCTGATGATACATCAGTAAGGCACATCTTCAAAGGCACTTTCATCCCTGTGACATTTTGATCAATGCCTAACCAAGCCAAAAGGTTTGTCGCCCCCTAGTGGCAACACCCTAACTTATTAAAAAATCCTTTAGTGAAGTAAATATAAAAAAACTGTTATACAAACGATACAAAACAGCAGCCCTGCTGATATATTCGTATGATAAAAACATTAAAGAGATACAAACAAGCCAGATAATAGTTTTTGCAGGATGGGTGAAAGCATCTGTTCTGAGTTTATTGGAATCCGGTATCCATCCGTTACCCGTCTTCTTACATGAACCCTGAGCTAGAAGGGAAAAACAAACACAAAAGAAAAACATGCGAGAGTTGAATTTATTAAACAATAAAAGTGTCTGTAATCATATTTATACTCCTGATTATATCCCTGTCCAACGAGTCAAAAACGAACTCAGAACAGATATAAAGCACAAAGAGAGAGACTTCAAGTACAAATAGTCACTGAAGTGTCACTGAATTCACTCAGAAAATACAGTTTCAATTCCCTGACGAGACATATGCAGCTGCACACAGATAGAGTCATCAAAAACTCTTATTTTTTCCTGCTTTTAGTAAACAGAAATCTTTGTCATATATTTTAAAATGTGCTAAATGTGGTATTACCATCAGTGGAAGTCATTTAAATGATCCACTAAAGCAGCCAGATCAGAGGTTTTAAAAGGACTGGTTTAATAAATAATTAAAAAGTGTTCTTTTTACCTCAAATGCCGTCAAGACATTTTTGCCACTTTACAACAAGCCTACCTTATGAAGAGCTTATAAATTATTTATAATCAGGTTGTTAATTAGGTTGTAGACAGTTTATAAGTAATTATATAAAGTTATTAACAGGTAGCAACATGTTAAATACCTGATGATGCTGACAATTTTAAATTATGCCTGAGAAAGAGACAAGCTAGGCAACAAGCAAAAGTGAGCTTGCAGCAATATAACTAGTGAATAACTGCTTACCAATGATTTATGAACAACCTAATTGACTACCTGATTATACACCATTTACAAACCCTTTGTAAGGGTAGTATTATTGTAAAATGTCACTGAAACTTCATGGCTATATGGCAAAAAGTATGCACACATGTTACCACCACATTTAAATGAGCTTGTTGGACGTCCTTTTCTAAAACCACAGGCATAAATATGGAGTGACCCACATCCCCCCAACATCAGTGCAAAATTTAGAAGCAAACTTCAGATCCCAAACACGTCTTGACCATCTTCTCTTTGCTCTCATGTAGCTGATTGACTACATTGATGGTACAGAGAAAATCAACTCTTTTTTAAAAAAGCTAGGGTGAACATGCTGCTTACTTCTTGCGGTCTTTGTCCTTCTTGAGGTTGGAGTTGGAGCTGAAGGACTGGCCCTGCAGGAGCTCAGCAGCTGCTTTCTTCTTACCAAAGGAATTCATCTCATCTTCTAGAGTCTTCCTCTTATCATCCAGCTTGCCTTTTTCCTCCGCATGCAAGCGTTTTAGCTGCTCAAACTTGCCCTGCAGCTGCACAAACACACACACAGACACACTTTTAATGGCATTTTTTCTGGATATTTTTCCACTATATATAGTTTTTGTATTAATAAGATTTAAACTGAAAGAAAGATTTATGTACTGTAAGTTATTTTAAGTGGCAAAAAGGGGCGATTATTTGATGGCTTACCAAATAATTGTATACACAAACCGTAACAGTAAACATTACATTTTACATCATATACATCCTGCTGGTGTAGCGTTATTCTCTTCTAGTGTAATCTCTCCAAGGAAAAATTGAAGTGTAAAGTGAAGGAAAATCCATGTTACAGACCCTTATTTTTAAATATAAATTTACAGCTTTAAATTGATCTCCTCAGCATTGAACAAGATTTTTATTTAAAAATGCAATCTTATGCAACATTTTAGGTGTGTTCATTTAATTTTACATAGCTTATCCTTAAACTGTGTGAGAAACAGAGGGGCTCTCGTTACTTCCTGCAGGGACTCTCCTGCCTGTTTTTAGCAGTGTAAAGACTTCTCATCCACCTTCAATCTGTCTGCCTTAGTGTGAAGGAAGACCCTGAATTTTTCTCTTTCAGTGTAAATGAACACATGAAACGTTTCTCATTAATTTCAGTACAGTGTAACTAATAATCTTTGTGTGTGGATGGATACCTCTCTCTCTGCCTCCTTCAGTTCAGCCTCTTTCTCTTTGACGCGCTGCACAAACATCTGTCTCATCTCCTCCTCTCTCCGCTGCAGCTCCAGCAGAAACTCCTGCCGTTTGGCTTCATACGTCTCCTGCAGGCTGAAGACACACACACGCAGTTTCAAACCTATCTCAGAATTCTGGGTATATTAATTAGTTTTATTACAAGGAAAGCTTCACAAGAAAGCCAGGAAAAATAATATCAACCACTACCACGTTTACCTTGTCTTTAACAGGGAAATATAATATGGAAAAAAACATGAATTTTGACATAATTTGAAATATGTTCTTAAATTCAAACTGTTCTTAAATTCAAATGTTCTTAAATTCAAACTTAAATTCAGAAAACAACAGAAATGTAAAGACTCTGAATGCGTCTACCTGACAGGCTTGCTCTCGGGGTCGGTGTCCTTAAAGCCCATCTCCTCTAGTTTGCAGCGCCTGTAGAGCTCATAGTGTCGTGTGTGTGTTTGCTCCCGCAGGTCCTCCATGTTCACACAGATCAACATCTCACGCAACTTTACAAAATCACAGTGGTTCTCGTTTTCCACTGAAACATACAAACAAACCCACACACACACACCTGACTTAGTAATACTGCACCACTAAGCAAAATGCACCTATTCAAACTGTTAAAAACCATTTTTCTCCATGTGTAATAGTGTCTTTCTGTCTGAAAATTACATTAGAGTAATGCAAACAAACAGCAGTAAAAAGCAAATTTGTTTATATTAAGATTTGATTAGTTTATATAAAAAAATAATATGTCATATTTTGTGAGCTGTTGAGGAGAACACACGTTTAGTTCCAGATTCCCCACATTTCCTGATTTAGTTTAATAAAGGGCTGATTGAGTCAAACCGGGTTTCTGATGGAAACAAGTAATACTGGTCTTCTACTGATGTACTGAACATAAAAATCACTTTTTATGTAAAGTATATTGTATTTCTTGTATTTATTCATTTTTATTTTATTATATTTAGTAATATCAATGTGTAAAAACAATCTCTGTGTATCTATAGCCCTTTTAATTATTCTTTTTTAGGTGTTTAATATGTGGCGTGCACACACACACTGCATACCTTGGACCACACCCCAGGGATACTGTCGTGCTTTCACCATCTTATTGCCAATCTTGACCTCCTCTGTACTGCCCACCACTGCAAATGGCAGGTGGCCCTGGAAACACAGCATGTTATCTACACTAATTACACTGTAACTACATAAAATACGCAATATAAAAAAACAACATGACATACAGATTCAAACCTATACACTCATGTTTTTAATATTTACACCTTCAGGGCTTTCTTGTGTTAGGATTTAAACACTTATAGAACCATACAAGTGGTTTAAACCTACATTGCTCCCTAAAGTGGGAGTATTTTAATTACAAGCATGATATTTTATTCTAGTACTTTACTATATGGGAGAGCTGCAAAAAAAACAAGGGAGACAATAAGTTCTGTCACTCAAAAGAAATGAATTTTAAAGCTTGAGTTGAGACTCAAGGTAAATAACCCAAAGTGTTTTTTATAATAAACTGGATATATAAAGCCCAGAGCTCAGCTTAGAATTGTGAATACTCACATTCATGGCGGTGTTGATCTTGGAGACCGTCTCATCGTCAGTGGGGAACTGATAAATCTGCACTCCATTACTGACCAGTTCACTCATGATCTTAATCTTAAACTTGTGCAGTTCACTCTTTGAGATGGTGTCTGCCTTCGCAATAACTGGAATTATGTTCACCTTTAACAGCAAAAATACACCAAGTGAGTGAATAAATTAGTAAATGATGCAAAAATGTCAAAGATCCAAGTACAAATGTGTATGTTGGGTTATAGGGTCAAAGGGCTGATTTCCCAGACTAAGATTAAGCCTAGACTAAATAGAATGGTAATTCTCCATTGAAATATTAACTCAGTCCAAAGTAAGGCTTAAACCATGTTTGGGAAAGCAGCACTAGTGATGCTCCGATCGATCGGTATCGGCCGATAATCAGACTTTATGACTCGATCGGGACTCGTTAAACTCGGCGATCTTAAGAACCGATCACAATTGATGACGACAATGTGGGAGGACTAGGGACGGGTACCGAACTTCATCGCCTAATTATAAAAGACAGAAGTAAGGATAAACTGCTGCGCACACACACCACGAGACAACTCTTTCACACACACATGCACAGCACAATAGAACTCTCTTACACATGCACACACACCGAGAGAACTCTCTCACGCACACAGATCCACACCACGACAGAACTCTCGCGCACGCACACGAGAGAACTCTCTTGCGCACACAGACCCACACCACGAGGAAACTCTCTTGCGCACACAGACCCACACCACGAGGAAACTCTCTTGCGCACAAAGACCCACACCACAAGAGTACTCTCGCGCACACACACGCACACCATGAGAGAACTCTCTCGCGCACACAGACCCACACCACGAGAGAACTCTTGCGCACGCACACATGCACACCACAAGAGAACTCTCTCGCGCACGCGCACACACACACCACGAGGAAACTCTCTTGCGCACGCAGACCCACACCACGAGAGAACTCTCTGGACCACGCACACACACCACGAGAACTCTCTCACACATGCACACACGAGAGAAATCTCGCACACACAAACAGGAGAAAACTCACACACTCGCACACATAAAATAAAGGCAACATTTATAGTATTACTTTATCTGAAAAAAGTGACATAACAGTTATATAAACTTGAACCATTAGAATCGGCATCGATTACATTTTCAGTAATTAACACTACAGTTTAAATGCTTATTTCTGAACTTTTCTGTACTTTTTAACATAATTTTTTTTTTACCAAATTAATCTGTGCAAACACAACACCTAATCAAATATTTACCCATTCCTCCCCTACTACAAGTATCTGGATACTTTTTTAATTAATATTGACACAAAAAAAATCCCACAACAGTTCAGACAACTTTATTTTTTATTTCCCTATTTTCACCACATCTCTCTCTCTAGTCTTTGACTCTATATAGACCCAACCATACCGTTTTATACTAAAACAAGAAATGGGCTTTCTTGCTTGTCTGAGAGAACTGTGAACCACAAGACCAAGACTGGCTTAGCTGGCTGCCCTGCCCTACGCCCGAGTGCTTAGAGAGAGTCGACAACTATTTCAGGCCTGTTCAGTCCTGCTGACGAAAAAACACCCGCTGAGCTTCAACCACAAAACCAGACAAACATATACACACACACACACACACACACACACGCCCAGAATACATCGAAAGCCCCAAAATCCAGCACCACCTATCTCACACCATTTGGGACATCTTCAACCATATTGCACTTGGTGCTACAGAGTCATGCAGTCACTGAATATATACATTTATATATATACATTGCTGAGTACATGCCAGGCACAGATTATGCACTACAGGTCAGAATAAATGTAAAATAACAAAATTAATACTTTCTTCTTTTTTATATCTGCCTTAGCCAGTCACTCCCAACATAGCAGGTTTTTGCCCTGTGGTATGACACAACTGCTGAGCTGGAATGGCAAGGCTCTCTGTGACGCAAACAAAGGCAATCATTTTTCAAACTTTTGGCCTGACAACATTTCTGAGCACCTCCACAAACTCTGACAACACTAACAGTGAACATGAAAATACCCTGGGATTCCCCAAAATAGAGAACTCAAATTTAAAGCCCAGCAGCAAGAGATTACAATACAGTTTTTCAGAGAAGTGTATTTTCAAAACTTGCATTTTCGTCTACAGTCAGGGCTGAAGTGGCTTTAAATTTATTTTATTTTTTTGTTCTGAATGCGACAAATATGGAAATTCTTCCAGAGTGTGTGAAAACTATCCCCTTCAAATCAATTTACTTCAGATTCACTTCCACATGTACTTAAATTTACGGTTATGTCACTTAAATCAGTTTTGCATGCCAATACTGTCCACTTCACAGCTATAACATGCCATTTCTAGTATAAAACAAGTTTGCTTTTTTGTTTTACATCCTAGAGGAGTAAGAGGAGTTTAAAGCCTAATGCCAAAATATTATGGAGCTTTTCTTTTTTATATATATATATATATTATATCTGTATGCATCCACATCAAATCTGCTTACATCAGTGTAAAGGAAGATAAGAGAACTTTCTGATATGACCTGCTTTCTTTCAACATGCAGGTCAGTTCACACTTGTTTCAGATGGGTCAGTTAAAAATGTGGTAAACAATCAAAGAATACATACTAGACAATACAGAAAATACTGAATTCTACTGCAGTACTTGTAGCTTTAGTATCCATCATGCAGAAACATGCAGAAACAGAAGCTATGAATGTAAATGACCAGTATCTGTTACTAGTATGAATGTAACAGTGCCCTAAAGTATCTGCAGTCAAACATTTTATCAAGCTAATGATGGATGGTGAAAGCGACCACTTAGGGTGCGTTCACATATGTGGTTCGGTTCATTTAGTCCGGACCAAGGGCAGCAAATGATACATTGTAAAATATTTCTGCAGTTTTGGGTCCTTTTCACACAACACTTGAGTACTAAGTGGTCTGGACCACTTGAAACGAACCATAGATCAGTTACGCGACAACATATACATCACATTAGCCAGATTTGCCAGCGAACATATTTCCTAAACTGCTTTTCGATTGGTCAGAATTAATGTGCGGATATCCAGCACTTGGATACTACTGTGGATTGTCTTTGCCTTAACCCTGCATTGTTCTACTGAGCTATTAAACCCCCTTTCCCTGAGCAAAACATTGCTGTGTTCTTATGAGTTTTTGAAAGTTGAGACCTAATAAGGTCATCGGACCATATTTGGACAAGGCTCCGCTCCTCCTTACATCTCCGGGTCTGTCTGTGAACTCCTTGGGAGCTATGTTGCTAAGTGCTAATGGAAACAAATACATCTCCTCATCCTAAAATGCAAAACACAGCTGACTACGGCAGCTGGATTAGTCCAAAAAGACCCAGTACTGTCTGCAGTTGGGTCTGTTCTGGTTCAAATCGTGTTCTCACCACAAATGAACCGCTCCAGGGTTCGCGTAACGAAACCACCTATTTACGCTTATTTGGGCCGCTTTTGGTGTGATCTCTGGTGCGATTGTTGCATTCTCACATGCACAAACTAACCGTACCAACTGGGAGAAAACGAACTCTAGTGTGATTCAACCAAACTAAACGAAGTGTGTGAAAGCACCCTTAAACACCCATTTGACCAATCCAACCTCATTATGTTGGCCTAAACACATTTAGGATGTAGTTGTATCCAAATTTTTAAACACCCCAGTCAAATTACATATTATGTAATATAATTTGTTTCTCAGCCAATATAAGTACACATCCTGTATCTTGTTACAAATTAACAGCTGACTATAACATACTGCACATCAAAAATAAAGAATCACTGTAGAGGATTTGCACATGTAGAAAAAACAACAAATCAAACCAGTAGCTCCCATTCGATTGTTCTGAATTGTGTATTGAAAAAAAATGGATTCAATGTGGATGCAGAATTTCTCTACACTCAACTGGGATGTACTGACCTTACTGTCCAGTTTCTTCATGGTGACGAGGTCAAGTGATTTCAGCGAGTGGCCAGAAGGAGCAATGAAGTACAGGCAGGCATGGATGCGTGAGTCATGATAGTTATGCAGAGAGCGCTTGATCTTGAGCTCCTCTTGCAAGTATGATTCAAACTGTGTGTCAATGTAATCCACCACATGTTGGTAGCTGGAAAACAGGTTATAGATCAGCATTTGGCCACAAATGCGACTTTTAAAATCTGAAACAGAACACTTTATTCCACTGCATTCCAATTTATTTATAAAGCACTTTCAAAACCAACAACTTGGCCTACCAAAGTGCTGTACATCATATAACAAGTAAATACAACCAAAATACAACAAAAAATAAAAATAATACAAGAATAATCAACCAGGCAGAAAAAAAAGAGGGTGAGTCTTAGTCACCACAACACACTTGGTCGAAAGCCAGAGAGTAAAAATGGGTTTTCAAGTGTGATAAAAAAACAACAACAAGAGATGGCTTTATTGATTATGGAGACGTGTCATAATGTATAATACATTTGGAAAGTGTTATTAGCTACTAAAATTATACAAAAACCTCAACTATGAACCCAGTGTGGGCACCAAAATGCTTTAAAAATGATGAAGCTGTCTTTTTAATGAATCAGAATGTGATATTTCCACTGAAGTGCTATTGTCAGTTATCCCTCTATTGGTCATTCTCACCTTTCTTGTTTGTTCATCTGGTCCCCGAAGCCCACAGTGTTTACGATGGTGAGTTTCAGGCGCACGTTGCTCTCCTGCAGGTCATATGTCTGGGCGCGTAACTTCACACGTGGCTCAAAGTGAGACGACTCAAAGTTCTCAAAGTTAGTGTTGAACAGTGTGTCCATCAAAGTGGATTTTCCTATTCCCGTTTCACCTATAGAAAAGATTTCTTGTTAATATAACCAGCAGCAAATATATCGGTTCAATTTCACAGAACATTAAAAAAGGTACAACACTTAAACAAAATTACAGGTAAATATGACAGTCACCTATGCACAGGATGTTGAAGCAGAAGCCTTGGCTGGTGGATTTATTGACCAACTGATCTGGTAAGCTGTCAAAGCCAACATGGCCAGACAAAGACAATGGGCGAGCATTTCTCTCCTGCAGAAATATAAGCAATTGAAAATATCCTTCAGCCAAAACAAGAACTTTTCAGTCTCTAGAAGCATCATTATGCAGTGAAAAAGGGTCAAAGAACCACAATATGTTTTGTGATAAGGTAATAATGGACTATTCTTTATTTTGTTAAGTGATTCTTGTCATAAGCTGTGGACCAACACAACCATCAATACTGGGGGGGGGGGGGGGGGGAAAAGAAAGAAAGGGAAAGGGAGGGGGGGAG
>JBBKCR010194992.1:0-13333 GCA_037577295.1 Ladigesia roloffi | reverse complement strand
TATTTGTAGATGAGCTTTACTATGTACCACATTTCAGCAGCTTTACTTTTGATTCCATTTTTGATGGATGAAACATAAACAAATTGTTTTTATGTTTTCCCCCCATTTTTTAATCATCAGGTCAATAGTGTATAAATCTATAGTGTAAATTGTACACAGACACACTCCCACAAACTACAAATGTAATAACCAAAAATAACACTTTTTTTCCATGGCTGTATTCATTTAATTATTATAACACAATGGTTGATGTGTCTGAGTGCTGCTAACGTAATGTGTTGTATGTTGCACCGATGGTCTAGGAGGACATTTCATCTCACTGTGTGCTTAATGTATATGTCTAGAAAAATAAAGGTCTACTTGACTTGATACTAAAATTATACATGCTGTGAATGTACATGTTCCCAAGCTTTTTGTTGGGACTGGTTGAGTCTTTTAGGGAGGAGTGTGGAAGAAATGGGAAGGATCTGGTTTACCTTAAGCTGATGGGTGATAATATCAGTGTTCATGGCGATTTCCCATTGATTTCTTGCATCTTTTGTCGAGAGCTGGTGATCATAAACTCCAGGCCCTTTTCAGAAAAAAAAAAAAAATTTCATCACAAAATATTTCACAGAAAATTGATTCATACAGTTTTCATTATTTAACACACAGTAAAGTAAAACTATGTGAGCCATATTGGAACAAAACATAAGAATATTCAATACCATGATAGTGGTATTATTAGCATTTAATGATTATTTTATAAGTGATTTTGAAGAAACAGTGGTAGCTGACTGACACTGATCATTATATCTATGCCACAGTGTGACTCTGAAAATATTGAAATTAAAAGTTACTTGATTGGTGCCTGCACAACATGCAAGTCTATTGCAAAATAAAATGTACTCATAATTCAAAAAGTTGATGCAACTAAAAAAGACAAGTAGATCTGAAATCAGAATGAAAAACTGGTTTAGAAAAGTGTGTTGTCATTTCTGATTTTTTTTATGACCCGTATTATTAGTTAGGTTCTAAGATACAATGACTGAACTGCAATTCACAGAAGAACACTGTATTTTGAAGAATTTCTTACACTGACTAGGTGTATAGGGCTCTAGCAAGTTGCTGATGATCAGGTGAACCGTGCAGACAGTGTCATCAGCCCCTTTTCCAAGAGCTCTGCTCAGCTGCTCCATGTCCTTCATCAGGTGTGCCATCAGAAACTTCCCAGGCTCTGCTGGAGGGGGCTTGATTATCAAGGTCATGTCCTGGGAAAGTTAATACACAAGCTTATGGACTGAAGCATTAGAAATGTAGAGCATGTTCATACACAGCAAAACCTGAGCAGAATTCCCCAAAATGTTCTTCCAGGTCCTTCATTAGTAAGTGAAAGATAAGTTAACCTTCTGGCTGTGTGTACACAACAGAAATTCTACTAATGCAGTTAGACTGGTCTTTTTTCCTTTTTTACCTGACTGCTGTTCAGGTCTGTTATGATTTTCCTGGAAGCTGAAAGATTTCCAATGTGTCCATTATCAATAACCCAAACCCAATTTTAACTTAATTAAAGGAAGGTGAACTGACCATTTTGTAAAATATGAACACATTACAGCACACACTGTGAACAGTGAGAAATTTTCTCTCGGCATCTAACCCAGTCATTTCAAACCTGTCCAGAAAGTGCCACTGTGGGTGCAGGTTTTGTTCCAACCAAACAGTAAACACATCTGTTTTCACTTTTGTAATCAGTTTGTCCTGGATTTCAGTTACTCAGGTGAGGCCTTTTCCTGGTTGGAACGAAAACCTGCACTCACAGCAATCCTTTATTGACCGGTTTGAGACCCCTGATCTGCCACATCTAAACAATTTACCCCATTTACCCATTTATCAAGTAAAGCAGAAGGCAGCCAGGAACACAGTGCCTGGGGAGCAGGCCAGGGGACGGTACCTTACTCAAAATGTACTTCTATGGCACCACTATTAGTACTGTGATTCGAACTCACAACCTTCTGATCGCAGGGGCAACTCCCTTACCAACAGGCTGATTAGGATTCACAAAGGCCCCGGACTAATAACATGAAATGTGAATAATAAAAGGCCAAACTAGAGTGAATGTAGCACCTCCGGGTGGCTGCAGGCCCCCAGCAGCATGGCCATGTGTGTGAGTATCCTGAGCAGGGTGAATGGGGCAGGGGACATATTCTTTGTGTCCTGCATGTCTGGATTGTCCCTGCGACATGGATCACCAAGAATGTGCCCTGTCTGTGTTCGGTCGCCCCTGCAATTAAGACAGAAAATTAGCTATGCCCAGCACAGCACAAAATATACTGGATACAATTTGGTTTAAAATGCTTCAATCAATATAATACAATCCTTCAGCACTATAGTATCTAATAATAAAAACATGAGACATTATAATGCTTATCACAATCTTTTAAGTGTTATTCACATTACACAATATTGAGGCTACCAGAGATGCCACATTCAAACACATCCAGTATCCAAATCTATAAATACTGATCTACTCACACTGAAGTAACTCAAACTAAGCTTGACCAAATGTGGTCTCACTGTATTTATATACACAGTTAGTAAGTGTCCTTTTGTTGCTGGTATGACCGACCCTACCATACTGTGTGTTTCAATCAAGACTGTAAGTATGCTAAAAACAAAAAACAAAAATGAAATGATAATAAATAACAAATCAATATGTTTCTGTTTATAATAACCTATTTTCCAAATATCCATGTGGCATGGAAAGAATAAAACTTATTTATCATTGATTTACACTTTTCTTAATGGCTCTGTAATCATCTACATGTGCATCCCTTTGGACACATTTAGAGAGTGTCCAACAATATTTCCACATGTTTATCATGTACATGTTCAGTTAGCTTACTGTATTTGAAAGGCATTGAAGCCTTGAACAGGTTGATGATTAATTCCCCCTATCTCTGTATTACAGTCTGGACAGCGACTCTTCTCCATTGGCTGACCACACTAAATTGATGCGAAAGAGAAGGTATGCTCATATTAATATAAAACAACTCAATATAAAAAGAATATAAAAATACAATCAAAATATTAATTAAAAATATGAATTAAACTGACTTACCTCTCCAACAGTGCATGGATGACCATTTGGACAAACTATAGAGAAAATAAATATATGATTTGTAACCACGTATTTAATGATGAGGAGGTATTTTAAATTACAGAAGCTACTTACAGTACCACTGCAGGGGTCCCATGGCCTGCTGAGCAACAGCAAGCATGTCATCCGGCATTGTGGGTATGAAGGATCTCTATTTACAAAAAAGAAAAATATTAATATATAATAAAATATAGTTTTACAGTTGCTTCTGTTTTGTTGCACCATGATTCTGGAGGAATGTTGATTTGTTTCACTGTTTATTTTGTATATAACAGAAATGACAATGCAGTCGCCCCCTGAAATTCGCAGGGCTTACGTTTAAGAGCACCCGCTAATTGTGAAAAATTTGTGATGAGGTAAAATCAAATGCCTGTAAATACCTGTTTTTATAGTATAACCCTTAAAAATGCCAGTAAATATCCTCCCAAAATACTTTAATTTAATTTATGTAAAGGTAAAATCGAGGTAGTTCCATGTGGGAAATTGTTCTGATGCAGCAATCCTGGACTGCAGCTGCCAGAGATATGTCACAGGGCAGCAGCCAATCAGCAGCAAGGAGAAATTAATAACACTCTCAAACTGGCTCGTTTTCAACCTTCCTCTTCTGGGAAAAGTGTTATTTCACCATCCCAAAATATGTTGCTTTGTGTTCTCTTGACAGTACTGAGCTGAATTTATGTTGACATTTTTTTGGTTAAAAGGTTTTAAAATGATTAAGCAGGGGTCGACTGTAAACCTACTTGACTTATATTTTTCACACCATTAGCCAGAAGAGTCAAAAAGAACATGAAAGGTAAGGCCACACCTGCATGGTGGTAGAATAGAATGCGAGCTGCTGGAGGGGCCGCAACACTTCTTGGTTTGTACAGAGAAGCACTGCTGCTAAATGAACAGTTAGCTCCACTGCAGCATGCTCACTGCTCGATGCGTCAGGACGCACATGCAGGGCTTGCAGACGATTGAACACCAGAGTCTGTGCAAATGCCTTAGATTCTGGATTGGCAAAGATTTCCGAGTTCTTGATTAAGTCCTCAAGAGCTCCCAATAGCTATGAAAAAGAGACAGTAGGTTACAAAATGTGACATCAATGGAAGAAAGTTGAAAATGAAATTAATTTGTGAGTTTATCACCTCAGGTTTAAGGTGGAAATTGGGATCAGCAGCTTTGTATAAGGAGGTGACTTCTCTGAACAGAGCTAGTAACATGTACACAGTCTTCTTCACAGGTGAACTTCTGCAGGTCTGTACACATCCACAAGTCAGTTTAATGCTTGATTAATTATAACTTAAAAGCAATTCACTGTATATGCACTAAGGAGAGATACCTCACAAGCCTTCTGTATTTGTATTATTTTGCCATCTAACATAGCCTTGGCAATGACATCTCGGATACTCTTGTACTCCATACCACACACTAGATACTGATCAATCTGGTTGCTGTCTTTATTCTAAAAAAAGAGATAAACACTACATTACAATGCAGTTTTTGATTGTTGTTACATTTATGGATGTTTCGTAAAGGGCAGAAAACCCACCATCTGGAGAACCTCCCGAGGAAACATCCAGATACGCTGATCGTCACACAGAAAATTCTGAACATGATCAACTCCCTTAAGGCTACAGATCTTCCGGATGAGGTAGACCCGGTACCAGTCGTTCCCACTGTGCTCACACAGATGAATCACACTTTTCAAGAATGCGGTCACTCCAGGTGGTGTCTCCTCTTGAGTGACTAAAGTAAGAAAGGGAACATACTAGAGAAAACTGAACTATTCTTAAAGGCCTATAAATCCCTGTTTCTAATAAATGTTATTATTTTTATCAAGAAGATTTTAACAAAAAGAAAATTGCATTTACTTGAGACATGATTTTTGTGTCATACCCTGGTACATATATGTAAAGACTAATTAGAACACAGCCAAAATTCCCCCTTAAAATTTTTAAATGAAGCAACAAAACATATTGAAATGGCAGATGAACTACAAATAGCCAAATCCGATACCAGGTTATTCCTTTAGGCTGAAGGTTCACATGATTTATTTCAGATCAGTTACTTTATTGGTGACATAATGGAAACGATCTTTTTTTTTTAATTAAGCATATGCTGGAATATTTTGTTTAAAAAAATGTAAATTATTTTACAAAATGATACTGGGACTATTCACATATTTTAAAGCCTAAACTTACGACTGAAATTGACTGTATAAACACTGCAATACACTGCTTTCCCCAGATTACTTTCTTAAGTGACAAGCCCAATTTAATACATTTTGAGCGGAGCAAGATTGGGCCCAATAGACCTGCTACCACATACACAGGTATGATCTCTGTTATTGTTTCGGTCACTGCTTGTTCTGCTTTTAGAATTTTGAGTGATCTCTCATCAAATGTGGTTCACTGAGGAGCACATTAATGCATTTTTCAATCTACAGAGCTATTCAGCCCACATTACAGGAAGAGGGAAAAAGAGTGTTCAAAATAGAAAGTGCAAGCACAAGTTATTATATAAAAATGATTATAAGGGAAAAAACCCAAACCCAAACTGAGCCTAATGATGGATGTGGGCGCTAAAGTCTTTGTTAGTCTTTGAATCAGATAACTACATGCACCACATATCCAGTGTTATTAACAGCCTTTCAAATGAAATGTATAAGTACGTGTCTACGAGCTTTTGGACATACAGCTCCAAAAAACTAAATAAGATCCCACTGCAATTCATTTTTAAAGTATTAAAAATGAGTATTGCAATGATTCAGTGCCAGCGTCTGTTTAATCAGTACCTCATAAAGAATGAGTTGCTTGTGTAGGAATTTCTGATCATGTAAAGCACATCTCATATAGGTAATTGTTTCATCATGAACGTGCTGAAGGCATTGAGAGTAAAGTAAAAGCACAACATTTACATTTACATTTACGGCATTTAGGAGACGCTTTTTATCCAAAGCGACTTCCATTCCTAACTACAGGGGACAGCCTCCCTGGAGCAACTTGGGGTTAAGGGTCTTGCTCAGGGACCCAGTGGTGGTACTAGGGGTAGGATTTGAACCCAGGACCTCATGGTCCGGAGGCAAGTATCCTAACCACTGAGCTACCTCCACCCACAACACGTCAGACATATCGCTTCTTGTTACTTGCCTGCAGTGGTGTTGACCACAAGATCTGCTGTCATATCCAGACACAGGCGAATTCTGGCCACTTGCTGCAAGTGCTCTATGGTCACAGTGTCTGTGGCCCCGGCCCCAGAAATGAGGAACTCCAACACAAATTTCCTCTCTTCCTGCAGACAGGCCTGCTGCTCAGCTACAGAATGCCACTTAGTTCGCTCAAACATAGAGTCCTAAAAACAACAAAAAGCATAATTGGAAAAAGTTGGAAAGGGAATGTCCAAATCTGTTCCTAAAACCTGAAAAAGGAAGTCATATTACTAGTCATACCTCCAGACAGTTTATGTACAGAGTGTACAGTTCAGTTTTGTCAGCCTTCTCAAGGATGATGCTCTTCTCCACTCCTGTGAGATGCTGCTGAAGATACCCTTTCACCTCATCAAAGCTACAAGATATGCACACACAAACACATACACACACATATGCATACACACAAGGAAGAGACACTTTAAGAGATCCGATCTATGATTTTGGAACTCTAAACAAAGTCACACATCTCACCACTCTCACCTGTATTTCAGCAGCAATTTCAGCACTACAGAGCGCACAACTGGGTTTTTGTCCACAGAGTCATCAAAAGGAGAGAGAGCCTTGGTCAAAAAGCGCCGATCGCGGCCTTGTACATGAAAAAAAAAAGGAGACACCCATTTGCATTGACCTGGCTCATACCCTCATACATGACAAACACAGTGTTCTCCTGGTTCAGAGAGAATTTAATGCAGAATCAAATACAAGAGGAACATAAATCTCCCTGGTTACCAAGAGTTTTGTGTGGTCTCTCACTAAAAAGAACAAACATGATAAATAGTCGACCCCCACAAAGACATGGTTAGAAAACTATGGCCTTAGTCATTAGCAGATTTTTTCTTAGAACGTAACTAATAATTGTTTTCAGAAATCCCTGCATTTTTTTTTTTGCTTTTCTCGAGCAATATATAATATTTATAGCATTTTAGTGCTAAATTATTTAGAAAAATAGAATTCAGTCATTTAAAAAAAATATTAATGTAAATTTAGCTAATTTTTAATGTAAAATATAACTGTATACATTTTTTAGTACTGTCAAGAGGGATTAGCTCTTGGAGATTAGCCCCCATGTATACTGGGGGTCAACTGTATATAAACTATAAGTCTTACCCCTGACAATGGACATTGAGCATGCCTCCACCATTAGGAAAGATAACAGGTGAAAGATAATATCCCTGCTGGGTGGTGAGTTATCTCTGAAGCAGACAGTGGAGACCAGGTCAATGAAGAAGGCGTTGCACGACCTTCTGAACTGGGCACTCCGTTTGATTAGGGTCCTAATAAACAAATACACAGTCACCTCCATAAGACACTAAACTGATCTTAGTCAGGTTTCTAATATATCCCATCAATAAATGCATAACACAGAGCAAGAAACTCAATTTACAGAAACAGGGTCACCAGCGTACCGAATGTTTTTTGAAGGCACGAGACGAAAATCATCATCTACCATCTGCATGCAAAGTGGGCAGTACATCTGTCCTGGTATTAGCCACTGCTTGATGCAGGCCAAGCAGTAGATATGGTCACAAGGCAGGCTCAGAGGCTCCTGAGGGTCACCCATGCACACAGGACAGGGCTGGAGCCCAAACCTGTTATGGCAACAAATGGGAGAGACTGACGTCAGCTTTACCTATGAAAACAGAGAGCTATTTTAACACCAGATTGATATAATGTACCTAAAAATGCGATTGTTGGCTGCATCTTTACAGGCTTTGAGTACAGTGATAACTGCCTCAAATGGTTGCTTCTGTTTGAGGTCTGAGTTCTTGTCCAAAACCTTAAATGAGGATAAGAAATATGTCAGCCCTAGAAGTTCTATGAAAAAGCAAAATGGGTTAGAATGCAAAAGGCGAAAATTATTTACTTGTGCCAACTGTCGGGTGTGCTCTAGAATCAATGGCTGCAGGTCCAGGTCCACATTTTCTACACCAAGCATCATGTGTTCAACAAATAAGGAGAGAGAATAAATGCGACGCCAGCCACGCCTGATGAGAAAAGACAAATAGTGAAGTACATTTTTAGAGAAGAGTTTACCGAAAATTCCGGAATATAGAGTGAACCTGATTAAAAGCCGCAAGCTCGAATTTTAGACAGAAAACGTATTTTGTACTTGTGCAACCGGATTTTAAGCCGCATGTGTCTCACGTTGTAATATGAGATTTGGCGCCAGGTCTAGGTTATGAGTAGAGTTTCTGCGCGCCGGGTCAATATCTGCTGCCACTATCCTCGGGCTGTGCCGGGCCGAGCCGTGATCAAGCATTAAAATGGCCCATGTTTTTTCATTGCATTTATAGTTGCAGTGTGATGAGATACTCAGCTCAACTCACAAGGCCATGCATGATTTTGGGCTCACGAGGACGAGACGAGAAAAGATAAAACATCTAAAAAAGATAAAGATTTTCCACTTTAAAGACCAAATAGATGAATGGAAAAAGCCTTTAATTTGACTAAAAGTCAAAAACACAAACAATGCAGATGCATTTTTAAATGATGAACATGACCACTGCAGCTTTGCTTTTAACTATTAATTATTAAGCTTAAATTATCAGTACGCAGTTACAATTTGGCAGAAAATACTGCACACACAAAGTTTTTGCTACAAATTCAAATGACTGGCTTGTCTTGTGTTGTTCATCCATCCACAGTTTCATCCAACCTTATAACTGTGCATGAACTCCTTACCAGTTGAAGCTGGGAAAATAAAAAACAAAACAATATCATTCACAAAAATTAATACATTTTCCTAGTCTATTTTAACCTTCTACACTGTTAAATCATACAATTGAGGTTAAAATGCTTTCACTCTAAACTCAGCACTTGAGAAATTTAGTTTTTAGTGTTTTCTACAAGCTGATATAATTTATCAATTTGTGGCCAAGCGAGCAATTTTATATATTATTCTTAGTTTCCATAGGGGAGTATAATGGCTTACTGCAGTCCAGTAGAACAAATCAATGACACAATTTGGATCTTAAAGATGTCAGACAATGGATTTCTGAACTGAAGCTGAAAAGAAAGAGAACTGTGTTCCCTTTCAAATTAACTCACACGGTGCACATAAAAAGAACCATGTTCTCTTTCTGTTGGTCCACTTTTAGAAGACACTCGAAAACCGGTGAAATTAGTTTTATTGGAGTGCAGCCCAAGACGCAAAAGGAAACACCCGAGAGACACAGTGCAGCTCGCGCACCTGTTTCTGACAGCCCTGTCCGAGTGTCGTGCCATGAAGCAGCAATCCAGCAAAAATCAGCATAAGATCTCATCCCACCCTCAATGTATGGTGCATTACTTCTCTTTAACTTACTGAACATGGGCTGCCATGGTTCTGCTCAGTTCTCCATAGTGCCGGAAGCTTTCTTCTGAGCAGACCAGCTGAACTGGTATCTGTAACTTCTTCACCCGTCGCAGCCATGTAGCTCCGTGAGTAAATGTATCCAGAGCTTGTGGCTCCAGATACTCAACACAGGCCATGGCAGCATACACATCCAGTGCCTGAAGACATGAAGAGACATTCAAGAACAACTTATTTTCTTTAAATTTAGTGAAATACTTATTCTTTGAAATGCCACACCATACCATTTCCATGCCTTCCCTTGACTGTCTGTTGTCAAGGAGCACCTGAGCAATCTGAGGCTCAATGATAATCATCCTGGAGAGGTTCTGTAGACGGTTTTTGAACTTGTGGTAAGCAGCATGGATCCAGGGAAAGGACATCACTTCATTCTGAACCGCCCCCTGATGGCCTTTCAGTTCATTAACACAGCACTGCAGGGCTCCAGAAAGTAGCTGTGTGTTATACAAAGAAAGATGTGAACATACAAAGCATTTTTATAGTTGTGTAATTAAAAAGTTTAATATTTCACATATTTTTAACACTGACCTGTAGTTCCACCTCTGATGTAACACTCATAGTCAAACAGATGAAATCCTGAAGATATCTGTAAAAGAACTCCATTTGTATTTCTTCCTCTGCTTCTGCAATGCACCTGCCCAATGGAGTCTTCCAAAAGAATTCAACAAACTGTTTCTGTGAGCGACCTATATTTAAAAAGGAAAAAGATCAACAAAGTTTAGAGATGTGAGTTCACCAGTCAGGATAACTACAGGTCTGGAAAAAAAGAGACCACTGCAATACATTTTTAAATCAGCATCACTCTGATTTATGAGGTACTGATGAAGAGATCACCTGAATGAAATCTTATTTAATGAAAATATATATAAAATACTGCTGTAATCAACACTCTCCTCCTGCAATGGATGGTAAAACCCTACGAGATGTACATCAAAGGTAAATGTGGCCATTTACTTTAATGTACATGACATGAAATTTCATTTATTGAGATTTTTTAACATTAATATGATCATCAATAGTTGCACATTTAAAAGATCAAACCTAAGACACTGAACATTTTTGCAGTAGTCCCCTGTTTTTTCCAGAGCTGTACATATTTCCTACAGCCATTATATTTCACAAATACATAGCATCACAACAACTAGAATGTGAAACTAGGGGTGTTGTCTTCTGTCATCAAATTTAAAAACATGCATTTTATATCTTGTGTACAAAGTAGGTACAAAATAGGCCAAATAAACATTCATTCATTTGCACAGCAAGTCCAAAGATAAATATAAGTTTTGATTACAAGCTACACAATATAATTTCATGTTATTTCAAGAAAATAGCAGTCACAAGGTAAACATAGCTTGAGTGCAAGATAGCCAAATCAGTTGATTTTGCCACTGTAGGCTTTCACAGCAGCATAAAATAGCTTTACGGGTTGAAAACAGATGTGGACTATTTAAGCACTGACGTAAGTAACTCTTGATAAAAGCTTCAGCTAAATGTCTCTAATGTAAATGGAAATGTAAAAAAGGAAAACAAATCATAATTGTTTTTTTTCTCTTAACTGTTAGGCACAATATCATGATCGTTGCAAACCCATACATTAACATTACTGCAAAGATGCCTTTTCCCTAACAGCATTATTTACCTTCTCGATGCAGTGCATGCACCCAATGTTCTTCCAAGTAATCTTTGATTCTCCAGCTGAATGGCAAGATGCATCCCATGTTACCATTTGCAGCAATGTAGTTCTGAACCAGATATGATTTTGAGGCCGAGCTGTAAACGCACAGAATATGAACATGGGGAAACAGATCAAGTAAATTGTTTTTCTCCCTGTATCAAAGTGATATTTCAACGGAAATGCAGAGTCTTCATACTTAGGATCCACTCTGGTGTATGGAACTTGCAGCAACTTGTCATTTCCAAAGATGTTCAACCACAGCTTCTTCACAGATTCACCCGAGTTTGCATCAAGCAAGAGGTCAAGATTGTGATCGCGGTCAATAACGGAGATCAGTTGAGCCAGGAAGGGAATAACTACAGCTTGAACTCGCTTCCACAGCGTATGCCTGAAACAGAATTAAAATCAGTACCTGATAACATCATGATTTTCAGTAATAGTGACAGAAAAAATACAGTAGTGTGCAATTTGTTATTGAATGTTAAAATGCAGCTAAAAGAGCAAGTCTATGCTTATGACAACCCTTCCACACCAGTGTCTGTTAAATTACTACACCTCAATCTGCTTTTTAACGTACTGATTAGCTGATCACCTGAATCACACATTATTTAATGAGGGAAAAGTATAAAAACACTGCTGAAATCAACTCTTTCCTCTCACAATGAGACCAGTTGGATGGTAAAACACTTCTAGAAGCACTTCAAATGTAATTATTGCCATTTTGTTTGATTTGTTTTCTTGGAATTATTGCAGGTTCCATAAACATTGCATCACTCTTATTTAGGTGTTTGGTCATTTGCTTTAAAGTTATGCTTAAAAGAACAAAATGTTTAGTTGTAAATAAGGAGAAACATTGTCAGCAATTCTTAAAAATGAAGGTGAAGTTTTTCAATTCATTACTTTCACCTTATAAAAGACAAAATGAGAAACTGAACTTTTTTTTGCAGTGGTCTCAGGTCTGAGGTACCGTGAGTAAGTTACTGTCCCAACACACCTCTCCCCACACACCACATTATTTTCCCCTCAAAATAATATGTCCCCTTAGTGAATAGAAAGATGTAAAATAAATAAATAAATAAATTACAAAAAAGTTAAAGTTTTAACTATAATGGTGAACTGACCTGAAGGTTCCACCCTCTTGAAGGGCATCAATGTTAGATGCCTCTTTGAAAACCCAGTTCTTGGATGAGAGATTATGTTCATCTTGTGCCATCAACAGGGAGTGAAGACGCCGCTTCACAGTTTTTAGAAATGTAGCTGTTTATTACAAATGTAAAATTTAGTCTTCACTCAACATGACATAAATCAGGGATGTCAAACTAATTTTGGGTCTTAATGTACATTTATGAGGGCTGGACAAAAAATATGGTCTTTATGTTCTGAAATCTATATTTTTCCACTATTTCCACAATTTACAGTGTTGCAAACGATAAACATTGTATAAAATGTCAATTCATTTCTTATGCTTTAAGAATATTCCATAGGCCATACGTTTGACACTCCTGAAATTCACCTTTAGCTATAAAATCATAATGTTCACACCTTGAAGTTCCTCTCCTTCAGTCAGGAGAGTTAACAGAATCTCTACTCTTCTAGTGTTGCGACAGCCAGCCTCGCCCTGATCCGTCAGCATGCCCACTGCTCTCTGAACACAGCTACGCACCAGCGCTGTGGTGTCGAGGACATTCTCCCAGCTCTGTGACCAAAACACATAAAAAATGACCAAACACTGAAACAAAATTTCCGGCACAGTGGCGCTGGGGTTAGCGCTGTTGCCCCTCCCACCACCAAAAAACATGCGTGATTGGGGATACGTTAATTGAGCACACAAAACTGACACTAGGTGTGACTGTGAGTGTGAATGTGCCCTGCGACGTGCTGGCGACCGTCCAGGGTGTACCACGCCTTCGCCCATAGCAGCTGGGATAGGCTACAGTCCGCCCCCCCCCCCCCCTCGACCCCGAGTGTGTGAGAGAG